>JAESVK010057135.1:0-30278 GCA_017140935.1 Hamamelis virginiana | reverse complement strand
ATTCTGCTGCTGGTGCGAATGTGGAGGTTTTGGATTCTTTTTTAAATGCTTGTGGGTCCGGGTCTTCAAGGCATGTGGGTACCCGTGGAGTTGTGGATGATGCATGTGGCCTTCCTCTTAGTGGTAAACCCGTTTCTAACGTGGGTGTTTATCCCATGCATGATTTGCAAACTACTCAAATTTCTCATGCTCCTTCTGGTTCTGTCTTTGTAAATTCTCTTGGTGCTATTGGTTCTGTTATTCCTAGGGGTACTACGGGTGTTGATTTGCATAGAGGAAATTTGGAGTTCCCCCCTTTGTCTTCCTCTTCTGTTGGTCACAAGGTTAATGTTGGGGAGGGTTCCAATAATCCCCCTGTTAGGTCTTGGAGTAGTCTTGTCCATAATCCTGCTAAATTTTCAAATTTTCTTCATCTTTCCAGTATGGATATTGGTGAAAAAAAAAAAGGATATTGGTGAAAGTAGGGAAGGTATTTTTGAAGTTCCCTCTATGGTTATTGAGGAAGGAAATAAGGAATGGGGCCTGTCCATTTTGGGTTATGTTTTTGACAAAAACCTTCCCTTTCCTATGGTTAGTAACTGGGCTTCTCGGGTTTGGGGTGATGATATCTCTAAAGTGTTGAAGTTTGATAATGGTTTCTATATTTTCAAAGCCCGTAGTTCGGATGCTATGGATAGAATTTTAAATGGAGGACCTTATTTTATTGCAGGTAAATATTTGGTTCTTAAAAAGTGGGTTTCTGGTATGGAGTTGAAGAAAAATTGTCTCTCTAGAATCCCTATCTGGATCAAGTTCTGGAATGTTCCTCTCGTGTTGCGTACTACCAAGGGTATGGAGTTTTTAGGTAGTATTTTGGGTTGCCCTCTGTTTATGGATATGCATACTGCAAACGGAAGTAGAGCTAATTTCGCTCGTATTTGCATTGAGATTGATGCAAACAAATCAATTCCTAAATCTTTGAAAGTGGATGTTGGAAATGGTGAGATTGCGGAGATTGTGATTGATCTTCCTTGGTACCCGTCTCGGTGCGAGAAATGTAAAGTGTTTGGGCATTCTTCGTTGAAATGCCCCATGAACCCTCCTTCTCTTCTGGATGCCAAGCCTGTTAAGGTTTGGAGAGAGAAAGTCATACAGGCTCCTGCTGATAGTTCTGATCATAGGATCGAGACCCCTGCTTCTCAGCCTGCTTCTCAGGCTTGTGTCGATGTTACTTCGAGTGGGAAGGTTGTTGGTCCCGTGGATAGCACAGGCTGTGATACTAGTAATAAATTCAGTGTGCTTGTTTTTTTTTTTGGATAATTAAGAAATATATTCCAAAAAACAAGATAAAACAATGAAGATCAAGGCAAGAGCTCAACAACAAACAGAGCTCAGCAACAAACCTAGCCTACAACAAAGCATAACAAAACATAAAAGGCCATTAGACTAGGAATGAAACAACACAACAAAAAACTAGCCATATTTTCCCCTAGCTTTCTGACGTAAGTGAATTTGAGTCTTAAGCTTGGCCTTGAGAGACTCTCTCGAACTGGGAGCTTCCTCCAATTCAGTGTGCTTGATTCTAGTGATGTCGATGATGTCGGTGATTCCCTGCTGGACCATTCTGATATGGTGGATTGCAATTTTGCTGATTTTTCTGTGACTAGGAAGTCCCTCAAAAAGAAGCTCAAGGATAAAATTCATTCTCTTAAGAACTCTCGTGGGAGAGATGTTTCTTAGTTTTTCACCTTTTTGTTCAGCCTAGCCTCTTGGGTTGTAAGAGGTTTGGTTTTGTTTGGCTAGGTGCCGTGCTGTTTGCCTTTGTTGTGGCTCGTGTCTTGCGCTTCATTGTAATATCTTGTTTTTTGGTAATATATTCTTAATTATCCAAAAAAAAAAAAAACTCCCACTTGACTCCCATCCGCATGACAAAAATCATCTTGAGCCTCCACGTGAATACCACTGTCTTGAGCATGAGTAAATACTTCTCCATTAATGACTTGATTAACCAAGTCAGCATCACCACTAACCTGCGCATGAGTGAACACACCACCAATACTAACTTGATTTACAGAGTCAGCATCACCCCCAAATTCAAAACTGGCCCCACAGTTGTCCAAGACAGTGGCGGCAAAGCTAGCCTTGGGACCCGCACCATCAACACGCACACTTGAAATTTTAATTGAATCCAAAGCCTTCCCGCCACCCATAGCTCCAGTAGCCCCACGAGATAAAGGCAAGGGACATGCATTTAATGTCTTAAGAGCCATTAAGGCATATTCATCAACTGAATCAGGAGGTAACTCCTTTTGCAAACCAATAACACCACTTGAAATAGCCACGTGGGGGGCATTAAATGCATTAGAAGAATTACTAGGCAATAAAACTCCTTGGCCAGCACGCGTACCCACATCATCAAGGTCAATAGACTCGGCAATTTGGAAGTTCTCCTTAGCGTCAGATACACTTTTAAGTTACTTTAATCCATGGACAGATTTATAAGTAATCAAAAAGTGGGTTTAAAACCCATAAAATAAAAGAATAAAAGAAGTGAAAATGGCCTAATATGCAACCTAATATGATATATCAAAATAATCATACTTGAAAACAATCAATTTCATCACAAGGGAAGGGACTTACCTTTGCATGCTCCCTCAAACACAAGTCATATAATTCCAAACAAGACATAATTAAAATACAAACCTAATATTAACAATATAAAACTATTTAAAAAAAAATAGATTAATATATTTTCCTAACCTTAATAAAATGACATGCATGAAAGTAATATATTATCATATAAAATAAATCCTAATACTAATATGGTATGATTATGGAAGGATGGAAGAAAAGAAAAAAGAAAAAAAGAAAAAAAAGAGATATGCATATTAATTCCTATTATGCATATTAAACTAAATCATATTATGTATTAAATCCTATGTTAACAATGAACTATATTATATGTAAAGAAAGAAAATGGCGTTTGTGATTGTGTTCTGTTGGTGGTTGCTGGTGCCCGGGCTGTGGGCTTTTAGTTCCTGCTTTTTTAGTTCCTGCTTGCTCTGTTTATTAGGCAGGTTTTTCTGGTTTTTGTCTCTGTTTTAGGGGAGGTGCTGTCCGTTTTTCCATAGGTTTTTGTGGCTTCGGTTCCTTTCTTTGTTCTTTTGGGCCTTGCCCTCTTTGGATCAATAAATTCTTAATTATCCAAAAAAAAAAAAGAAAATGGAGCTTTCTAGAGAGAGATGCTCTGGGATAGGGTGATCTCCCACCCTTGTTTTGGTTTCAGTCTTGCTGAATTTAGAGTGGATCTCTTTTCTTCATTTGGTTCTTGTTTAGTTTGATATTTCTTCTGGTGTTTGTTTTATTTTTACTTGTTTTTACTTGTTCTTATGGGTAAGAATTCTGGTAACAAAGGTGGTTCTAAAATGTCTCTCAAGGTGTTTCTTGATAATACTGCTGAGTCTTCTGTTGAAGGTTCCAAGGTTATTCCGTCTGCTGTTGATCCTGCTGAGGTCAAACATGTTCTTCATATTATGAAGATCAACAACTGGTGTGAGAGAGAAGTTGCTACTGTTCTTTTAGGGAAAATCCGTAATAGAGAAGACTTAAAGGAGTGTCTTGTGGTCAAACGAGGACTTGAAGTTCTGCTAGCAAGGAAGGGCCAGGCCTTGCTTGGGTGTGATGAGTTTGATAAACTTGATTCTCTGGTTGTTGCTGTCCATGGCAGTCTCGGCCATGACTCTTCCACTCCTGTTAATGTTGGCGATAGCAGTGAGAATGCCTTGCATGGTAAGGATGTAAATGTTGCAGAGGTGGATGATGATGATTGTAGTAGTGGTGACTCTTGTTCATGTGGAAGCCAAGAAGACTGCTCATTGTGTAGAGACAGTGATTGTGAAGACGGACTGGAGGTTGCTGATTATTCTCTAGCTCTTGTTGAAGAGCTGCAATCTTCTTGTAGGGATGATGGAACTAGTTTAGCTCTTGTTGAAGAGGTGCAATCTTCTTGTAGGGTTGACGGAACTAGTTCAGTTGAGTTGCAGGGGAACTCTTCCTCGTCTGGTGAGGTTACCAAGAACCCTGTTTCCTTTTCGGCTTGTGTAGGCTCCCAGTCTCTGTCAAGTTATGGTAATGAGCTTGAGCTCAAGTCTACGGTTGATGCGCAAGGGCGGATTGAAGCTCGTACCACTCTTACAACCCCTTGTGTTGCTGGTGCTGACAAGCTTGCATTAAATGCAGGTAGGACTTCTCTGTCATGTGATGATGGTGGGGATTCTCATTTTCGAGGGGTTGGTGGCTTGGGTAGGCCACGTGTTGCAGCGGGCTTTGATGGAGTGCATGCCTCGCATGTTATAGCCAATACGACTAGTGGAGTGTATGGCGCAGCTTCTTGTCCTGACGCTCTAACCTCTATTGTCAAAGAGCCTGTCCACATTGCGTCTTCTAATGCTTTTGGTGTGCATGGCGAGGCTGTTGCTTCTTTAGTGGGTCCCCTTGCATTAAATGCAGCGCTTATGTCTCTTTCACGTGAAGGGGTTGATGATGCTGTGGGTTTTGTTAAACCACTTGAAGTTGGTGGTGGGGCCGGTAATGATTATTCTTCTGTTGAGAGGCTAGGGTCTAATTCCCTTTGTAAAGCTGACTTGGGTTCTTGGACAAAGGACACATTTAATGCTTCTGATCATGTCAGCAACTTGTCTTTTCCCTCCCTCCCAGCTACGCAATTTCTTCCTCATGGTATTGTCCCGCTATCTCACGCTGTGCATGCAGCGCAGGGTACATGCTCCTTAGACGGTGTTTTTGATTCTGATTTGCATCCTTCTTCTCGCGTTAATCTTGGTAAAATTAATGATGCTGAAGTGAATGAGAATACAGGCCTTGGTGCCAAGGCAGTTTCCTTCTCTCGTCCCGGTTCCAATATATATATATTTTTTTTTGGATAATTAAGAAATATATTACCAAAAAAACCAAGATATTACAAATAAGATCAAAGCTCGAGCCTCACCAAGAGGCTAACAGCACAGACCAAAGCCAAACAAAACCTCTTACAACCCAAGAGGCTAGGAAACACATAGAGAAAAAACCAAACTAGGGAACATCTCTCCCTCGAGAATTTTTAAGAGAATGAATTTTATCTTTAAGTTTCTTTTTGAGAGACTTTCTAGACAGAGTAACATCATTAAAGTTGCAGTCCACCAAATCCGGATAATCCAACTGAGCATCATCAATAATACTGTCATCAAGAACACTGAACTGATTGCTCGTATTATAGCCCTTGCTGACCAAAGGGACACTTTCCTTAACACTGGGGGCTTCATCAACTTTGGCCTTAGAGCCAGAGACCTCGATCCACTTATCACTAATAACATCAGAAACCTGAGGGACTTTTTTCCTCCAAACTTTAACAGTCTTAGGAACAGAAGGAGAATGAGGAATAGAAGGACACTTCAATAAAGAATGGCCAAACACATTACACTTCTCACACCGAGAAGGGAACCAAGGAAGCTCAATTTCCATTCAGCAATCTCACCATTTCCAACATCCACTTTCAAAGATTTAGGAACAACCTTGTGGGCTTCAAACTCAATGCATACCCGAGCAAAATTAGCTCTACTACCAGTGGCAGTATGCATGTCCATAAACAGAGGCCTGCCTAAAATATTTCCCAGAAATTCCATACCCTTGGTTGTACGTAAAACAAGAGGAACATTGAAAAACTTGGTCCAAAGAGGAATTCTAGAAAGGCAATCTTTCTTTAATTCCATACCCGAAACCCACTGTTTAAGAACCAAAAACTTTCCTGCGATGTAATAAGGACCCCCAGATAATATTCTATCAAGAGCTTCCAAATTACTAGCTTTGAAAATGTAAAACCCATTATCAAATTTCAGCACTTTAGATACATCTTCTCCCCAAATCCGAGACGTCCAATTGCTAACCATAGGAAATGGAAGATTCTTGTCAAGCATATACCCCAAGATGGAAAGATCCCATTCTTTTTTCCCCTCCTCAATGACCAAAGACGGAACTGTAAAAATACCTTCTTGACATTCCTCAATATCCATGCTAGAAAGTTGGAGTAACTTTGACAATTTGGCAGGGTTATGAACAAGACTGCTCCATGTTCTAGCAGGAGCTATAAATCCAACCTGAGAAGAAGGCTTGAGACCCACAGAAGGCGACTTCAATGGGGGAAACTCAGAATTGACACCCTGCGTTGCATGCACGCCATGCAAATCATGCAGTCCCTGCTCTTTAAGCGGATTAGAGTGAACATAAGAGAAGGGAACTTCCGCGACACCATGCACAGAGTCCACAGAAACTTTTCTATGCAAACCAGTGTTGAAACACGCAGGGTCATCAGCCACCTTTCCCTCATAACCGTTCCCACTAGAATTTGAAAATAATGTCTCCCCAAAAGCATGGTCATTTACCTCTTGCCCTTGAGATGCGGGTCCACTAGAAGAGTTATTTGGTTTTTTAAAAGAAACCAAAGGTAACTCAGTCACGCCATCACCAATATGCGCAAGTCCACCTTCAACCCGAACAGCGCCACGTGTAGAAGTAATAATGTTTTCCTCTAATGCATTTAATTCATTAGCTTTTGAAGAAATTTTAATAAAAGATAAAGGCTCCCCACGCGCTGCTGCACCAGTATTCAAACCACCGCCAGCTCCTAGAGCCCCACTTGTGATCAAATTGCCTAAACAAGGCAATCCACCCTCAGCAGTAGCATCGCCACGTGGAAAGGTTAAGCCACTTTCATTCAATGCAATAAATGCATTCTCTTCACCCACGACAGGAGCAGCCTCCATATGCGCATCAAGACCCTTCTCAAATTCCACAACATTACACGCAACTAGAGGGGCCCCAGAGCTCACGTCACCCACGGCCTCCAAAAGAGAAGCACCAACTGAACGTGGCTCATCCACGTGACCACCCAAAACTCCATCTGAACGTGGAGCTTCCACATGACCTCCCACTCCCACCATCTCACTGACTGTACCATTAACATGCGCAGGCTGAAAACGGAAAGAACCAGATTTCAAAGAATGACCCTCTGTTACCCTCGCTTTAGTCTGAAGGGAACCAGAAAAATTCGTAACAAGGGATGGCATGGCTTCGAAGTCAGCAGATGGTGATAGCACGTCACTACTAGGAAGATCATGAGACTGACCCGCGAGAGAGAAACCTGCCAAGTCAGTAGACTCGCCTGCACATCTAGTATTTGCCTTCCCAAGGGTGTGAACAGCCGAAATGCCGCCTGACTGGACATGAGCTGCTGGAAACGCCTGACCTCTACCAACCACAGTGGAGGGGATCCTATGCTTCTCACAATTGCTCCAGTCGCCATGTTCAACACAATCAGTGGGAGAGGAGCCCTCTGCAACACCAACATCATTCTCAAGGTCGCTATCACGACAGAGAGAGCACTCCTCTTGACTCCCGCAAGAGCATGAACACCCACTACAAATGTCATCTTCATGCTCCTCATGCTCACCTGGTTCATTAATCATAGCATGTTCCTCATTCCCTACTTGACCAACCTACTTACTATGTTCAACAAGAGAACAATCCTCAGAGCTAGCACCGATACCTCTAACACCCTTAGCACAATCCAAACCAGATGCATTATAACTGCACCCTCCACCACTACCAGAAGCAGAGTTACTAGAGAGGAGAATAGCATCAAGTTCCCTACTATCAACTAATGCTTTGCCTTCACGAGCAAGCAGCACATCAAGGCCCTTCTTAATAATAGCACAATTATGCAAATTCACCCTCTCACGGATTTGCTTGCACATAACATTAGCAAGGTCTTCTAACCTCCATTTTTTGGCCTCCAAAAGAAGAAGAACCTGAGTAACCTCAGAAAAAACCAAACCAGGCTCACTAGAACCATTCCCCCCCTCAAGCACACCCTTACCTCCATCCAATCCAGCCGGACTCTTTTCATGGAATTCCTTAAGGGACATCTTAGATCCCTTCAGCAAGCCAGAATTTTTACCCATAAAAACAAACAAATAACAGGGAAATAATCATAACCAACTAAAGCCAAACTACAAAGAAGGAAAGGATAATGGCAAACCAAAAAACACAAGGCAAAACCACCAAACAATCACCCAAAATCCAGAGCTTCTCTCTCTAGAAGCAGCCCCATGGAGTTATTGGCTATGCTATGCTGCTTTGGGTCGTGTACTTTTTGATGGGTTCCATTCCCCGGTTCCAATATTGTTGGCAATATTAGAAGTGAAATTCCTCAGGGTGGTCCGAATGTCGATTTTCCTCCTCTTGAGTCTCGTTCTCCAGCTCGTGCTAGTAATGGGTTTTCTCAGCATACTCCTTTGTCTCGTCCATGGAATAGTCTTATTAATAATCCGGCGAGTCAGGCTAATTTGCTTAAACTTTCTAAAATGGACTCAGGGCAAATTATGGATGATTTCTATGAAGTGCCTGAGTTAGTTCTTGCTGAAGGTCAGAAATTGTGGGATTTATCGATTGTTGGGTATGTTCTTGATAAAAATCTCCCTTACTCTTTGGTAAGTAGCTGGGCTGATCGAGTTTGGGGAGAGGATATCACTGAAATCCTTAAATTTGATACTGGTTTTTTTCCTTTTTAAAGCCAAAGATTCAGAAGCTCTTGACAGGATTTTGAATAAGGGCCCTTACTATATTGCTGGAAGATATATGGTCCTCAAACAATAGCATCCGGGAATGGAATTGAAAAAATCTAGTTTCTCTAGTATCCCGGTTTGGGTAAAATTCCTTAATGTCCCTCTTATTTTACAGTCTCCTAAGGGTATGGAATTTATGGGCAGCATTCTCGGGTGCCCTCTATTTATGGATGCGTATACTGCCAATGGAAGTAGAGCAAATTTTGCTCGAGTGTGTATTGAGATTGATGCAAGTAAAGACATCCCTAAATTATTGAAATTGAAGGTTGGTAGTGGAGAATTTGTGGAGATTGGGATTGAGCTCCCTTGGAGACCCCCGCGCTGTGAGAAATGTAATGTCTTTGGACACCCCTCTCTAAAGTGTCCAAAGTCCACTCCAAAGGTGGCTAATATTGTGCAGGAATGGAGGAAAAAAGAGCCTCAGAAAAGTGTTGAAGTTAGAGCTAGTAATGATAATTGGCAAGTAATTCCCTTTTCAAAGCAAAAGGTTTCTACAGATGCTAAAGTTCATTGGGTTGAGGTCCCATCTCCTAAGGCCAAGGTAGATGAAGGTTCGATTGCGAATGTGAAGGTTAATGTTCCCTCTGTTAGTAAGGGTTGTGACACTAGTAATCAGTTTAGTGCTCTTGAAGCCGGTGATGTTGATGATGCTCATTTGGAAGATTCGGATGTGTTGGATTGCAACTATAATGATAACCTTTTATCGAGAAAGTCTCTTAAAAAGAAGCTCAAAGATAAACTTCATTCTCTTAAGAATTCTAGAGGGAGGGATGTCCCTTAGTTTTGGTCTTTCTTTGTTTTCTCCTAGCCTCTTGGGTTGTAAGAGGATTTTGTATGGCTAGGGTCTGTGCTGTTAGCCCTTTGTTGTGGCTCGAGCTTTGTGCTTCTTTGTAATATCTTGTTTTTTGGTAATATATTTCTTAATTATCCAAAAAAAAAGAACTATATTATATGTATACTAAGGAAATAAAGTCCTAACCTAGCATGATTAAAAAGGAAGAAGAAGAAAAAGAAGAAGAAGAAGAACAAAAAAGAAAACTTTAAACTACTAACCTCTGCTTCAAGCCTTCTCCTCGAGCTTCAAACTTTCTCTTCAAGCTCCAAGGACTCCAAGAACCTCAAGGACTCTAAATCTTAAGCTAGAGTGCTATGGGGGAAGTTTGTGCAATTGCTCAAGCCTCTACTCTCCAAGCTAGCTCTCTAAAGCTTATATTGTGTCTTGAAACTGATTTCAGGGCCCTCTATTTATAGGTACATAAAGCTATTGCAAGCTTTTCATTTAGGCGATGTGGAACAGAGTGGATTTCATTATTTTACACTCCCCCTTACGTGTAGGTTCGTTTGGGCCTGTTTTAAGTCCAAATTTGACGATTCAAGCGTCGAAACGATCGTGATTCGATTCTCCATGTTTTAAAAAGTGTTTGAAGTGAAAATGCATTGACCAAGCTCAAAGGCTTAGGAAAAAGTTGACCGATTAGCTGTTTAGAGACTGTCGGGCCCAAATTAGGGTTTTGAAATTTGCTAACCGATTGCTTTCGAAATCATTTCTTCTTCTTGAAACAAGTTTTAAAATGTTTTAGGAAAGTGTTTTGAAGCCTTTGAAGGCTTTGGTTTGATAAAAATATCGAATCCCGGTCGCTTCCGGTTGAAACCCTAATCTGGGCTTTGAAAGGGTCTTTCGAGCCTTGAGAGCCAGATGTGAGCCAGAAGGCTCAACATGCCTTGCCACTGATCAACTTAGCTACCAAACACACTTTAAATATCTATGCCAAAGCCGCGAGGCCATTCGAGACAAGATTGACAGTTTTTCAGGGCTTTTGTGATTCAAAGGACAGTACTGCCCTTCAGTCACAAAAGGCCTTATTTTCTATCAAGCCTGGCTCAGAATGTCATGAAATTTTGCAGGGATGTTCCTAGACTCTCTAAAAACCTAATGCAAAAAGAACCGACTTAATTTGACCTAAAAACCTACATGTGATAATGACCTCTACTTAATTACCCACAAAGGGTAAAACTGGGAACTTAGGGTTTTGACACCCTATTTCATTTCTAATCATAGGCAACCATTCATGACCATATTCATGGTCAAAAATGGATGTCTACAGAAGCTCCTCGTTGATGTTCATGGCTTCGCCAGTGAATATCAACGAAATAAAAAGACATCCCATTTTTGACACAACAAAATAGGGATAATTAACCAACAATTATTTTGAAAGCTTCACTTCAAATTCTCTCTTCTTGGAAGTTTCACTTCTAGTTATTTCAAAGATTTTCAATCCTTTTGGAAATTGCATTTCCAATTATAAAAAATGAGAGTCTTCGACTCATTACTAGAAATTGCATTCCTAGTTAACTTAAGGATTTTCAATCCTTTTGGAAATTGCATTTCCAATTATCAAAAATGAGAGTCTTCGACTCATTACTAGAAATTGCATTCCTAGTTAACTTAAGGATTTTCAATCATAATATCATACCTTAATATCATCCACATACATTTCATGTATACTTCACCAATTTCACAAAGACTTAAGGATTTGGGCCTCCAAAATGGGCTTTTCTCATTAGCCCCCCCTTATGGGTTTACTTACTTCTATAATTCCCTTCATGGGTTTCTCAAGCTTACCAAATCAAATGTATTCATAATCATTTCATGATTACAAACTTATTTACATAATCTTTTTTTTTTTGGATAATTTATTTACAGAATCTTTTCATTCATTCATTTCTAAATCTCATGGTTTTCAACCAAAAATTCATTATTTCATGTTTCCTATTCACAATCACTTAATTCTTACTTTAGTATGCACCAAATTCCTCTTTATTTCTTATCAAATATCTTTTTTTTTTGGATAATTAAGAATTTATTGATCCAAAAAGGGCAAAGCCCCAAAGAACAAAGAAACTGATGCCACAAAAACCTGCGGAAAAACGGACAGAACCTCCCCTAAAACAGGGCTAAAAGCAAGAAAAACCTGCCTAAAAGACAACAGAAAAACAATAAAAAACAATAAAAAAATAAACACAGCCCACAGCCTGGGCACCAGGAAACCAACAAACCACAAACACAGACGCCCACAGCCCGGGCACAAGCAACCAAAGAACAACCCCTACAAGAAGACAACCCACCCTAGCGCTTTAAAATATTACAAGGAAAAGCCCATCTATCACACATAGATCTATTGCTAGGATTATCAACAATATCATGAAAACTAGAAACTCTGTTCCTCACATCATTACAGATTAAAGAGAAAATATTATCAGAACTGATGTACAAATTTTCATGGATTCTCGCATTCCTTTGCCTCCATATAATGTAGATAGTAGCAGCCCAAGCTATCCTTCTGATGGTGGAGCAGAAAGACTTTCCTTTACAAGCACTAACCCATAGAAACTCATTCTCCCAAGACCTAGGAAGTCTGTTGTGACCACACAATCTCAGCACCTTTCCCCAAATCCGGGCAGTAAAGCTACATCCAAAAAAGTGATGATTCCTATCTTCACCATCAGCCCTGCAAAACACACAAGACATAGAAGAGATAATGCCCCATTTCAAAAGCTTATCTTGGGTAGTCAACCTGTTAAGAATAGCCAGCCAAGCAATAAAAAAGTGTCTTCTGATAGATTTCGAAAACCACACCACATTATGCCAACAAACCTTTTTTTTTTTGGATAATTAAGAAATATATTACCAAAAAACCAAGATATTACAAATAAGAGCAAAGCTCGAGCCTCACCAAGAGGCTAACAGCACAGACCAAAGCCAAACAAAACCTCTTACAACCCAAGAGGCTAGGAAACTCACAGAGAAAAAACCAAACTAGGGAACATCTCTCCCACGAGAATTTTTAAGAGAATGAATTTTATCTTTAAGTTTCTTTTTGAGAGACTTTCTAGATAGAGTAACATCATTAAAGTTGCAGTCCACCAAATCCGAATAATCCAACTGAGCATCATCATTAAGACTATCATCAAGAACGCTGAACTGGTTACTCGTATCACAACCCTTGCTGACCAAAGGGACATTTTCCTCAACACTGGGAGCTTCATCAACTTTGGCCTTAGAGCCAGAGACCTCATTCCACTTATCACTAATAACAGCAGGAACCTGAGGGTCTTTTTTCCTCCAAACTTTAACAGGCTTAGGAACAGAAGGAGAATGAGGAATAGAAGGACACTTCACTAAAGAATGGCCAAACACATTACACTTCTCACACCGAGAAGGGAACCAAGGAAGCTCAATTCCAATCTCAGCAATCTCACCATTTCCAACATCCACTTTCAAAAATTTAGGAACAACCTTATGGGCTTCAAACTCAATGCAAACCCGAGCAAAATTAACTCTACTACCAATGGCAGTATGCATGTCCATAAACAGAGGCCTGCCTAAAATACTTCCCAGAAATTCAATACCCTTGGTTGTGCGCAAAACAAGAGGAACATTGAAAAACTTGGTCCAAAGAGGAATTCTAGAAAGGCAATCTTTCTTTAATTCCATACCCGAAACCCACTGTTTAAGGACCAAAAATTTTCCTGCGATGTAATAAGGTCCCCCAGATAATATTCTATCAAGAGCTTCCAAATTACTAGCTTTGAAAATGTAAAACCCATTATCAAATTTCAGCACTTTAGATACATCTTCTCCCCAAGTCCGAGACGCCCAATTGCTAACCATAGGAAATGGAAGATTCTTGTCAAACACATACCCCAAGATGGAAAGATCCCATTCTTTTTTCCCTTCCTCAATGACCATAGACGGAACTGAAAAAATACCCTCTTTACATTCCTCAATATCCATGCTAGAAAGTTGGAGCAACTTTGAAAATTTAGCAGGGTTATGAACAAGACTGCTCCATGTTCTAGCAGAAGAAGCTAAATTTCCAGCCTGAACAGAAGACTGAAACCCACAGAAGGTGACATCAATGGGGGAAACTCAGAATTAACACCCTGAAAAGCAGAATCAGTAGCACCCTCCGGATTAACAGAAATTGCATCACCACGTTTAAAACTAGCACCATCGATATTAACCTGCGTTGCATGCACGCCATGCGAACCATGCAGACCCTGCACTTTAAGCGGACTAGAGTGAACATATGAGATGGGAACTTCCGCGGCACCTTGCACAGAGTCCACGTTTCTATGAAAACCAGTGGTGATACACGCAAGGTCATCATCCACCTTTCCCTCATAACTGGACCCACTAGAATTTGAAAACAAAGTCTCCCCATAAGCATGATCATTTGCACTCCAGGATTATCTGATCACTGCCCAGCAATTGTTTCTCTGTTTGGTGACAATCAAAGGAGTGTTCCTCGTTCTAAGCCATTTAAATTCTTTAATTTCTGGGCTGAGCACCCGGAATTCTTATCTGTTGTAGATAAAGCATGGTGCTTAAATGTGTATGGTGATCCTATGTATATGCTTTGCCGTAAGCTTAAAGCTGTGAAATCTGCCCTCAAGTCATTTAACTTCACACAGTTTGGTGATATTCAGTCTAAGGTTGTGGCTGCTAGAGCTGATTTACATGCTGCTCAATCCAATCTCTTTAACAATCCTGAGAACTTAAATTTTGTTGCTGAAGAAAAGAGATGTCTGAGAGTGTACCATGATCTTTTTTCTGCTGAGGAGAGTTTCTTGAAGCAAAAATCTCGAGTTCAATGGCTTAATCTGGGGGATAGTAATACATCTTTTTTCCATAAGTCCGTGAAAGCAAGGAATTCTTTTAACTCTCTGAAATGTATAGTGAACTCTGATGGAATGCATCTTCAAGATCATGATACTATTAGCAATGAAGCTGTTAGTTATTTTCAATCTCTGCTGGGTGTTTCTTCCTTCTCTAATGGCTTGCAGGATTATCTTGGGAAGCTTGATGGGTTCTGTTGGACTTCTGATCACCTTAACATCCTTAGTAAAGAAATCTCTGCTGATGAGATAAAGTCTGCTATCTTCTCTATTAAGGATAATGAGGCTCCAGGTCCAGATGGGTTCTCATCCTTATTTTTCAAGAAAGCTTGGTCGATTGTTGGGGAGGATGTTATCAAAGCTGTTTCATCTTTCTTCTCTTCTGGATGCATCATTAAGGAGATCAACTGCACTATTATAGCTTTGGTGCCCAAAATCCCAAATCCTACCACGATGAATGATTTTAGACCCATATCTTGCTGTAACACCATTTATAAAAATTTAAAAGATTTCAAAAATGCTAGAAGAAAGGGTATTGATCGTCCCTAGTATTTTGTTTTGTTTCCTTTCCCCTAGCCTCTTGGGGTGTTTGAGGTTTCTTTTGTTGGTTAGGGTGTTTGGTTGGCCTTTGGGCTTTTAAGCTTTTGCTTGTTGCCAGTTTGGCTTCTGCGCTGTATTTCCTTTTTTGGTTTTTATATATTCTTAATTATCCAAAAAAAACACCATTTATAAATGCATTTCCAAAATCTTAGCTAACAGATTAAAGCTTTGTTTGCCTGATATTATTAGCCCTTATCAATCTGCATTTATTCAAGGCCGTAATATTGCAGATAATATCTTGCTCACTCAGGAGATTTTGGTGAATTATCACAGATCCTCTGGTCCCCCAAGATGTGCTCTCAAGATTGATTTGAAGAAGGCTTACGACTCGGTCAACTGGGATTGTTTGTTGGCAATTCTCAAAGTTATGGGTACTCCTCCTCTGTTCCTAAAATGCATTGAGGCTTGTATATCCACTCCATATTTCTCTGTATCAATCAATGGTTGTCTGGAGGGATTCTTTGCTGGGAAAAGAGGGCTTCGTCAAGGTGATCCCATTTCTCCTTATCTATTTGTGATAGTAATGGAAACTCTTTCGAGATCTTTATCTATAGCTACTGTTAGCAGTGCTTTTGAGTTCCATTCGAAGTGCAGCAATATAAACTTATCTCACCTGTGTTTTGCTGATGATTTATTCCTATTTGCAAAAGGAAACCTTAGTAGTGTTCGAGTACTTATGAATGAGTTGCATTTGTTTGAGGCTTTTTCTGGGTTACAAGTTAATATAGGAAAAAGTGCTATATTTCTCTATGGTATGGATGACCAAACTCGGGCTGAGTTAATTGCGTTCACTGGGTTCACTCAAGGAACTTTGCTTATAAAATATCTTGGTGTGCCGCTGATTTCAACGAAGCTCTCCCATGCAGATTGTACCCCTCTGTTAGAGAAAATTACTTGTAAGATCCGGTCGTGGACTAGCAGAGCTCTCTCATTTGCAGGCCGATTACAGCTTATATCTTCGGTCCTTTTTAGTACTCAGGTGTTTTGGAGCAGTATGTTTATTCTTCCCAAGAGCATCATCGTTAGAATCGAGCATATTTTCAATGCTTTCTTATGGTCTGGATCTTCTCTTAATGCTCACAAGACTAAAGTTTGCTGGTTAGCTGTTTGTAATCCTAAAGAGGAAGGAGGGCTTGGGCTCCGTAGGGTGGCAGACTGGAATATTGCTGCCATCTTAAAGCATATATGGAACTTATTTACTAGATCCGGATCTTTGTGGGTGGCTTGGGTCAAATCTTATCTTCTTCGAGGTAGATGTTTTCGGGCCATCAATATTCCCTCTACTTGTTCTTGGAGCTGGAGGAAAATTCTACAAAGTCGGAATGTTGCTAAACCCTTAATTATTCATAGAATTTATAGTGGATCGTCCACTTTTCTCTGGCATGATAATTGGCATCCATTGGGTCCTCTTGTTGATAGATTTGGGCTTAGAGTGATTTATGATTCTGATATTCCTTATGATGCTAAAGTTTCTGAAGTTATTTATGATAGTGATTGGGCTTGGCCTGTTGCAAACACTGTGGATTTGATTGAGATCCGAAATGGTTGTAGCACTTACACCCCTCTCTGTTCCAGTAGAGAGGATACTATATCATGGTCCTTGTCGAGCTCTGGTGTTTTTTCTACCTCTTCTGCTTGGAATCATGTGAGAGGCAGCAATCCTGGAGTTCCATGGTGGAAAGCTATTTGGTTCTCGAAAGCCATCAACCGACATTCCTTTATTGCTTGGATTACTGTTAAGGACAGGCTTACAACTCAGGACAAATTGCTTAGATGGGGTCTTATCCAATCTATCTCCTGTGTTTTTTGTAGAGACCGAGTTGAAGATCGGAATCATCTATTTTTTGAGTGTCCCTTCACTGCTAATATCTGGAGAAAAGTCCTATTGTTGTGTGGCCTCAGGCGAAATCCCAGATCTTGGGATAATGAGTTCTTGTGGATCACCTTCTGTTCAGGATCTTCTTTTCCCTCTTTCATCAAAAGAATGGCATGGGCTTCTACAATATATCACATCTAGAGACAGCGGAATAGTAGGATCTTTGATAATTCTTACATTCCTTCTGATTCTATTTTCCATTTGATTTGTAATGATATTAGGCTTAAGGTATCTGGTTGGCAGGGTATTACTGACAATCCTGTTAATCGATGTATGGCTGATAGGTGGAATTTTCCTTCTAGTATTTTTACCCATTGTAGGGCCATAGGTTAATTAGTTAATTGATTGGTTGCTTGTGCCCGGGCTGTGGGCGGTTTGTTGCTGTTTGTTCTGGTTTGACCCCTGGTTATTTTCTGTTTGTTTTTTAGGCAGGTTTTTCTGGCTTCTGTCCCTTTTTTAGGGGAGATGCTGTCCGTTTTTCCGTAGGTTTTTGTGGCCTCGGTCCCTTTCTTTGTTCTCTGGGGTTTTGCCCTTTTGGTTCAATAAATTATTAATTATCCAAAAAAAAAAAAAAAAAGGTAACTCACTCACTCCATCACCAAGATGCGCAAATCCACCCACAACCCGAGCTGCTCCATGTGTAGAAGATAATTGGCTTTTCCTTGATGCATTTAATGCACTTGCTTTTGATGTCTCCCCATGCGCAGCTTCACCAATACACAAACCACCATCATGAGAATGCGTCATCTGACTCGTATTTAATGCATTAAATGCATTAAATGCATTTACACTCCTTACATCCGAACTTGACTTGTTTTGCACATTAACACAATGATTGACACTATTTTATTCCTTGTCTCCAATACCACCATTCATGCTGTCAGTACACATAAACACTTGCGTCCCGGGCTCACTTGATTTATTAATTGAAACCAATGCCTCCCTACACACTCCATCACCAGGAATTAAAGAGCAAACCCCATCTCCTGCAGCCCCACGAGAAAGGGACATGTGACATGCATTAAATGCGTTAACACCAACTAAAGTAGGAGAAGACTTCTCATGCAGAACAAACCCTTGAGGATCGACCCCACTAATATTAAAATCAGAAAAATCCCCCTCTTCCCTAAAAGTATTCACTTTTCTAGCTCTATTCAAACTACGAAGACTCTCATCATGAGAACCGTTAGACACACCAGCCGAAATACCACTCGGGCAGCCTCTAACTAGATTGGTTCGACGAGAAGGTGACACAGTACCTTGAACAGTTGGAGAACCTTCCGCAGCAGGTGAGGGCGCTGCAACAGCAGCTATACAGTCCACATCAGAGGCTGCACATGAAATACCGAGCCTACCTACACTGGGAGACGTGCCAACAACAATGGCGGATGAAGCTTCCATCCCAACAGAGCCCACACCAGGGCAAGCATCCACGCGGCTAAGCTTCACTTCATCCCTAGCACCTTCAACTTCTTCAACTGTGACCTCACCACCATCATCCACACCCAACTCAGATTCATAATCACTGTCCCGGCAGAGAGAGCACTCGTCTTGACTACCGCAAGAACATGACAAACCACTACAGTTGTCATCATCTTGCTCCACATGCATATCCGGCTCTCCATGTACAACGTGCTCCACATACGCCTCAGGAACAACCTGCTTAACAGGTTCACCACTACTGCTCACATCAGAACCAGGACGAACAGGAGTAAAACCTGCACCACCTTCACAATCAACACCAACTCTCCCACTTCCAGAACCAGAACCAAGAGAGCAAGAAGCTAAAATGGCATCAAGCTCTCTGCCATCAACTAAAGCCTTACCTTCTCGAGCTAGCAATTCAACAAGGCCCAATTTGACAATAGCACCCCTTGGCAGGTCCACTCTCGCACGGATCTGGGTACAAAGAACAGAAGCAAGCTCTTCAAGATTCCATTTCTTTTTTTTTTTTTGGATAATTAAGAAATATATATACCAAAAAAAGAATTACAGCGCAAATGCCATCCTGGCGACAAGCCGAAGCTTAAAAGCCCAATAGGCCAACCAACCTCCCTAACCTATAAAAGAAACCTCTTACAACCCAAGAGGCTAGGGGAAGTAAAAACCAAATACAAATACTATGGAAGAACAACCTTCCATATTTGCATTTAAAAAGTCTAACCTAGACCTGTAATCACATCAACCAACAATATAATTTAGCATTAAAATTGAACATAGCCGGTTAAACGGTCAACACGACCAACAAAGCCGTCAGGAGCAAGCCCAAAGCCCAACTGAATTATAAATAAAGAACCCCATCAAAAGGCATACGACCCAAACCAGCATAGCTAAAGACCATGAGCACGATAGTAAGGAGAATCAGAGGCGCATAATCCGATGCACAAGAGGACCAGCATGCACACAAAGACCACCATGTGGACAACCACCATGCGCACAACCCTCATCCACAAGCCCGAGCCTATCACCTTCAATAAACGAACCGGGTTCAACACCAAGCGAGAAGCTATGGCCATCATCCATCAAACCATGACAAACATGGACACACATGAGCCATTAGCACAAGCTCATTACAGTAACGAGACAATCACAAGGGAATCAACATGAGGTGCGGCCCCACCATAATGCACAAGAGATAAAAAATCTGACTTGCATAATAAGCACCCACCGAGGACCCCACTCAAGCAGAAGCACCCACATCACCAATAGCCCCACAAGGACTCAACAAATGATTTGCAAAAAATGCAATACCACGTGACAATGATCTCGGCCTCCACTTTCCAGTTACAAGCGAGAATAAAAACACTCCACAAGGCATCAAAGAAGAGCCTGGCCCAAACCCCAAAGGGAGCTAAAACCCCATGTGCAAAGACATGACAATGGGAAACCAAAGTGGCTTATGCAGAAGGTTGCAGTATTGGGATCTCCGCCCAAGGCATCATTAATGCAAGCTTACCCCAAGAAGCAACAACATACAAGCTGGCTGGAAAAGATAGATGCGTGAGAACCAAGCTTAGCTCTTGTAATGCCACGTGGCAATGATAAACCTTGGTATATATATTTCTTAATTATCCAAAAAAAAAAAAATGATAAACCAAAATAGATAAATGCATTTAATGCATTTGAATCATTCTCGCCACCAAAGACCACCCCATGCGCACCAAAGACCCCACATGCACTTAATGCAATAAATGCGCCAATAAAAAAAATCCAAAAGGATATAAAGCCTCTCCCGCAATCACCAGCAATCACCAAACGCACCAAGCTTCAAAACCCACCCACACTGAGATCCATGAAGTGATGATGGCCCACTAGTCACCTGCCCATGCAAATAATCTACAAGAGATCCAACTTCAAGGCCCATGACCAGCAGCCCCAAACACGAAGAAAGCAAGTCTGAGACTTGACAGCAAAAGTAGACCACCCACACACAATTTAAAGCACTTGCGCCACTAACAAATATTTAAACAAGACCCAAGCACAAGTGCGCCACGTGGCAATGAAATGGCCCTCCCACTTTACTAGCAGCTTCTCATGAAGGTGACAACAAATGCATCATTTGCAATTAATACATTAAAGTACTAATGCAATTAATGCATTAAAGCAATCACACCAAAAGCATAAAGAAGACTGCCACGCCCCAAAAGGAACACAAAAATAAAATAAAAAATCACAAGTCTACCTCAACTTGCGTCCAACCAGAACTGAAAGGCAAACCAAAAAATCCTTCCAAGGCAATCCACCCACAGTACATGAAGCACATGATGAAACACGGCAACACATGTTCCTCCCCATTGACTGGCACGTGGAGGATCCACCATGTTGCAATTCCCCTACCGAGGTCTGCACTAACCACGCAAAGCAAAAAGTGGTTTAAGAAAACCACCACCACCAAACGAGCATGTGAAACCATGGTTTTGTGACACCCCGAAACAACCAACAGACAAACCGTGGTTTTGGAAAACCACTAACAAGCATAACAGCGGCAAACAAACCTTGGGACCAAGAACAATGGAAGCAAGAGCAACCAAGCTGCCACACTGAACCAGTACATCCCAAACTGGCTTGCAAACCACTCTTCACAAGACGTGGTTTAAGAAACCTCAAACCACCAAATAAGCACCGGACCAAAAGCGCAGCCAGCACCCATTAAAACACATGGAACAAGAATAAAAGCTTTAAGCACAGCCATCAACAATAAAACCACTAACATGCACTTCACCGAGGGCCATTAACAAGCACAGCACATCCCCCAAAAGGGGGTGTGAATAAGCCACATTCAGAAAAACCATGGTTTTGGAAAACCACAACCCGTAGTATTTCAAACTATATACCAGCATCAAGATGGCGAAGAATAATCCATGAAGACAAGCCAACACTCACAAAACATCCAACCAAATTTAGAAAAAACCACACACAGGATAACCATGTACGCAGCCAAGAAAAAACCAACCAGAAAAACCAAAAAGGCAACAAAAGAAAGCACCCTGAACCATGCTCATAACCAGGACCGATTAATCACAAAGGCAAAGCTCATGGCCAACAAAGGGAGAATAAAACCCTCTTTAAGGCCAGCAGATTGTAGCAAACGCGAGCTACACGCAACAAATGGCCACAGCGGACCTAAATCTGCAAAAATGGGCAAGCCTTCCTCTGATGATGCTCCAAAAACTCTAACCCTTGAGAGGAATCAAATCCAGGGGTTGCTGCCCCCTTGGGGGGGGGTAGGTGTTCATGGTGGGTGTTCATGGTTGTTCTTGGTGGTTTCTCTTGGTTCTTGTTAGCTCGAGTTCTTTGCTCTTGTTCCTGGATCTGATTCCTCTCAAGGGTTGGAGTTTTTGGAGCATCATCAGAGGAAGGCTTGCCCATTTTTGCAGATTTAGGTCCGCTGTGGCCATTTGTTGCGTGTAGCTCGCGTTTGCTACAATCTGCTGGCCTTAAAGAGGGTTTTATTCTCCCTTTGTTTGGCCATGAGCTTTGCCTTTGTGATTAATCGGTCCTGGTTATGAGCATGGTTCGGGGTGCTTTCTTTCGTTGCCTTATTGGATTTTCTGATTGGTTCTTTCTTGGCTGCGTACATGGTTATCCTGTGTGTGGTTTTTTCAAAATTTTGGTTGGATGTTTTGTGAGTGTTGGCTTGTCTTCATGGATTATTCTTCGCCATCTTTATGCTGGTATGTAATTTGTAATACCACGGATTGTGGTTTTCCAAAACCATGGTTTTTCTGAATGTGGCTTATTCACATCCCCTTTTGGGGGATGTGCTGTGCTTGTTAATGGCCCTCGGTGAAGTGCATGTTAGTGGTTTTATTGTTAATGGCTGTGCTTAAAGCTTTTATTCTTGTTCCATGTGTTTTATGGGTGCTGGCTGCGCTTTTGGTCCGGTGCTTATTTGGTGGTTTGGTTTCTTAAACCACGTCTTGTGAAGCGTGGTTTGTAAGCCAGATTGGGATGTACAGGTTTAGCGTGGCAGCTTGGTTGTTTGGTATGCGTGGAAGGTTGCTCTTGCTTCCTTTGTTCTTGGTCCCAAGGTTTGTTTGCCGCTGTTATGCTTGTTAGTGGTTTTCCAAAACCACGGTTTGTCTGTTGGTTGTTTCGGTGTGTCACAAAACCATGGTTTCACATGCTCGTTTGGTGGTGGTGGTGGTTTTCTTAAACCACATTTTGCTTTGCGTGGTTTGTGCAGACCTCGGTAGGGGAATTTGTGATGGTGACGTTATCCTTTTTTCAGCAAAGTTGTTTTTGCTGTGAGCTTGCCGCGCCGTCACTTGCTCCCATTGGTGGCCGTGCAATTGCATCATGGTGGATACTCCATGTGCTAGTCAATGGGGAGGAATATGTGTTGCCGTGTTACTTCATGTGATCCAAGTTGTCTGGTTGGAATCATGTTGAGCTGCTTGTAAAGTGGGAGGGCCTTATCATTGCCACGTGGAGCTACTTGGGCTTGGGTTTTGTTTAAAATATTTGTTAGTGGCGCAAGTGCTTTAAATGGGATTATCTGGTTCTATTTTATTTTGGTGGGCCCGGGTATCATGACTTATGGTTACTGCCTTGCGAATGGAGATATTGGGGTGACTTTGTCTCCTATTTTTAATTCTTTAAAAGATGGTGCATTAGTTGCTTTATTGCATTAAATGCAATTGTTGCAAGTGTCATTCACTTTCATGAGAAGCTGACAGTGAAGTGAGTGCTTTTGCGTGATTAGCTTCTGTTGGCAGTAGCTTTGCGTGCTTGGCAGTAGCTTTATATGCATTAATGCATTTTATGCATTAATTGCATGTGTCACTTTATTCCCACGTGGTGCTTGTTGTACTGTGGATGATCTCAAGGTTTTGATTGGGTCAGAATCCCTTGTGCTTGCGTGAGGGGATGATGGGAGCTAGGCAGCTGCTTTTGCCCATGTTACTCGTGGGTTATGGACTGAGGCCGTTTGGAGGTTCTCTTGGGTTTGAATTTCTATTATTTTTTGGATTGTGGAAATCTTTGGGCTCGATTAATTATTATTGTTTTTTGTGGGTCCCGGTCCCAAGATCTTGGTTGATGTTATTGCGCATGGGGATGTCGAGGGTGTCACGTGTTTGACCTTATGTGCCGAGGTCTAGTGAAAGTTCATTTCACGAGAGTTTTAATTTGTTGCATGGCCTGCTTGATCCTCATAATATTTATATTTGGCCTGCTTTGGTTATTCCGCAAGGTGTTAGGCTTGGGCTGGTGGAAGCGGGATGTTCGCATGGTGGTTGTCTTCATGGTGGTCTTTGTGTGCATACTGGTCCTCTTGTGCATCGGTTTATGCGCCTCTGATCCTCCTTGTTGCCGTGCTCATGGTCTTTGGCTATGCTTGCTCCTGACGGCTTTGATGGTCGTACTTACGATCGTTTAACCGGCTATGTTCATTTTATTGCTATATTATAATGTCGGTTGATGTGTTTTCAGGTCTTGTTTAGACTTTTTAAATGCAAATAGTAAGGGTTGAACCTCCATAGTATTTGTATTTGTTTTTACTTCCCCCTAGCCTCTTGGGTTGTAAGAGGTTTCTTTTATAGGTTAGGGAGGTTGGTAGGCCTTTTAGGGCTTTTAAGCTTCGGCTTGTCGCCAGGATGGCATTTGCGCTGTAATTCTTTTTTTGGTAAATATATTTCTTAATTATCCAAAAAAAAAAAAAAAAAAAAAAAAAAAAAAAGAATCAGATCCAGGAACAAGAGCAAAGAACTCGAGCTAACAAGAACCAAGAGAATCCACCAACAAAACCCAACACCCCCACCCTCGCACCCCCCCCCCCACCACCAACAGAGCAGCAACCCTCAAGATTCCATTTCTTAATTTCCAAAAGCTTAAGAACAGCCTTAACCTTAGACGAATCATTCTCAACAGGTGTACTCGTGGTACTACCACCACCTTCATCAGGGACATTGTCATGGAAGTCTTTAAGAGACATCTTTGAACCAAGCATCAAACCCGAATTCTTTCCCATAATCACAAGGAAAAATGAGTAACACAAAGAAACACAGCAACAAAGCAGACTAAGCTAACACAGAATAATCAAAACCTTAAGCATGAAAGATAAAAAGGAAAATTGCTACCCAACCCCAGAGCTTCTCTCACTAGAAAACTCCATAAGATTGTCCATTATGCCAACAAACCATCTGGCCAGAATTACGAATATGATTCCAAGCAGAACTAGTAGAAAATATCCCATTGGAAGAAAGAGACTATATCACAGTATCCTCCCTCCTACTACTAAGAGGCGGACACTCAGCACAACTATTACGAATGGCAATAAGATCAGAAGTGTTAGTAACAGGCCAATTCCTTTTTTTTTTTTTTTTTTTGGATAATTAAGAAATATATTACCAAAAAACAAGATATTACAAATGAGCGCAAAGCAAGAGCCGCAACAGAGGGCTAACAACTCCAACCTAGCCAAAAACTATCCTCTTACAACCCAAGAGGCTAGGAGAAAGCAAATAAAAACCAACCTAAGGGACATCTCTCCCTCTAGAATTCTTAAGAGACTGAATCTTATCTTTAAGCTTTTTTTTAAGAGACTTTTTGGACAAAAGCTTATCATTAAAATTAATATCCATCAGATCCGAAACCTCCAATTGATCATCATCAACCTCACTGGCTTCAAGAGCATTGTACCTATTACTTGTATCACAACCTTTGC
Organism: Hamamelis virginiana; assembly: GCA_017140935.1. Lineage (NCBI taxonomy): Eukaryota > Viridiplantae > Streptophyta > Magnoliopsida > Saxifragales > Hamamelidaceae > Hamamelis > Hamamelis virginiana. The sequence continues at coordinate 5,302 of JAESVK010057135.1, read as the reverse complement.
TCACGGGGGGAGAGTAAACCTTCTCACTCGCAAGAGAACCTTCCTCAGCAACATTAGGAACCTCAACACTGGAACGCTTAGCAGCTCGAACTTCGTGCCACTGATTGTCACAAACAACAGCAGCCTGGGAAACAACCTGAGGATCTTTCTTTCTCCACTGAAGAATAGGCTTAGAAGCTTTGGGGGTGGGAGGGGAGAGCGGACATTTACGCAAGGAATGCCCAAACACCTTACAATTCTCACAACGAGAAGGAACCCAAGGGATCTCGATCCCAACTTCCACAATTTCATCTTTTCCAACAGCCAAGCGCAGGGACTTAGGAAGATCTTTGTTAGCTTCAATTTCAATACAGATTCTAGCAAAATTAGCTCTACTACCCATTGCCGTGTGAACATCCATATACAAGGGATTACCAAGAATGCTGCCAATATATTCCATGCCTTTAGCCGTTCGAAGAACAAGCGGGACATTGAACAACTTTATCCAAATGGGAATTTTAGAAAAGCCACCTTTCTTCAATTCCATACCCGGCTGCCAGTGCTGAAGCACCAAATATCTACCAGTGATATAGTAAGGACCTCCATTTAAAATTCTGGTAATAGCATCAAAGTCCTTGGCTTTAAACAGGAAAAGGCCAGAATCAAATTTGAGCACATCAGACACATCATCGCCCCATTATTAGACAAAATACAAGACACTTTAGCCTGCAAAGGAATAACAACATCATACCACACGGGACCCAAAGCACTGCAACCAAGGACCAGAAGGATGCCAATTATCATACCACAAAAAAGTCGAAACACCATTGCCAATCTTGTGTTTGATAAGGGGCCGTGCCACATCTCTCAACTGAAGAATCTTTCTCCAACTCCAAGAACAATTAGAGGGAAGGTTAATGGACCAGAAGCTCCTACCCTTCAAAAGATATTCATACACCCATGCAACCCAAATTGAACCAGATCTAGAGAACAAGCTCTATATGTGCTTCAGAATAGCAGCAATATTCCAGTCCTTGACCCTACGCAGCCCTAACCCACCTTCCTCTTTAGGATTACAACCAAGCTCCAACTAACTTTGGCCTTGTGCGCACTACCAGAAGCCCCAGACTAAAGAAAAGCATTAAAAATCTGCTCAATTCTGCAAACAGTTTCAATAGGGATAATGAACATGCTACACCAGTACACCTGAATGCTAAAAAGGACTGAAGACAAGAGCTGAAGCCTTCCAGCAAAGGAAAGAGACTTAGAAGTCCAAGACTGGATACGGCTTATCAACTTCTCCAGCAGAGGCTGACAATCCACACTGGAAAGCTTTGAAGAAATCAGAGGAACCCCCAAATATCTCATAGGCAAACACCCTTCATTGATCCCAGTGATACGAATAATGTCAACTTTTACAGAATCACTTGCACCCGAAATGAAAAGGGCACTTTTGCTATGATTAATCTGGAGCCCAGAAAAAACCTCAAAGGCCTTCAGCACATCCATAAGGATCTGGATACTGACAGAAGAGGCCTTAGCAAAAAGGAATAAGTCATCAACAAAGCAAAGGTGGGATAAATTAACTTTCTCACATCTGGAATGGAATTCAAAATCCTCTCTCAAAGAGGCAAGCGACAGGGATCTAGACAAGACTTCCATAACAATCACAAAAAGAAAGGGAGACATGGGATCCCTTTGCTTAAGCCCCTTTTTCCCCGCCAAAAACCCAGCCAGCTCACCATTAACAGCCACAGAAAATTTAGGAGAAGATATACAGGCCATAATACAATTCAACAAATGATCAGGAGTACCCAGAATAGCAGACAAAGCTTCCCAATTAACAGAATCATAGGCTTTCTTGATGTCAATCTTCAAAGCACATCTAGGCGGCCCCACATTTCTATGGTAATTATGCATAATCTCTTGAGTTAACAGAATATTGTCAGAAATAAGGCGACCATGAACAAAAGCAGACTGGAAAGGGCTAATGATGTCAGGAATGCATAACTTAAGCCTATTCGCAATAATTTTGGATAGACATTTATAAGTGACATTGCAACAAGAAATAGGCCTAAACTCATTAAACGATGAAGGATTTGGAACCTTAGGAACAAGGGCAATTATAGTGCAGTTGATCTCCCTGAGAATACAACCAGAGCTGAAAAAAGATGTAATAGCCTCAATAACATCATCTCCCACAATTCCCCAAGCTTTCTTGAAAAACAGAGACGAAAAACCATCAGGACCAGGAGCCTTATCATTCTTAATAGAAAAGATAGTGGACTTGACCTCTTCAGCAGTAACACCTCTGTTGAGGATGTCAAGATGATCAGAAGACCACCTAAACCCCTCCAAACTATCAAGAATATCAAAATCACCAGGAGGACCAGGATCACTTCCCAAAATGGAATGGAAATAGGAAACAACTTCATTCTTAATAGTAACAGGATCATCTACCTTTGAACCATCAGAATGGGTAATGCACTTAATAGAATTGAAAGAGTTCCTAGCCTTTACAGACTTGAAGAAAAAGCTAGAATTCTGATCCCCCAACTTCAACCACTGAACCCGAGACTTCTGCTTTAAGAAACCTTCCTCAGCCCGAGCTAAACTGGTAAAATTTCTAAGACACTCCGTCTCAACATCAACCAAGGATCTATCATTAGGGTTAAGCAGGAGAGAGTATTGGGCATCATGAATCTTCAACTTTGCATCAGCCACTTTATCCCTGATATTGCCAAAAGTTTGGAAATTGAACACCTTTAGAGCTTCTTTGGTTATTTTCAGCTTACGATATAGTCTGTACATGGGTTGACCATAAAAGCTATGACTCCAAGCATCACTAACAATAGACATGAAAGCAGGATGATCAGTCCAATAGTTAAAGAACTTAAAAGGAATAAACTTTTTCACCCGCTCAACAGTAGGGCAAGCTTTAACCAGAACCATGCAATGATCAGAAATACCAGGAGGGAGAAACTCAGTGATCGCATTGGGAAAAGAATCCATAAAACCTTCATTAATCAAAGTCCTATCAAGCTTCCTGGCAATAAAAGAATCACCGTCCCGTCTATTCATCCAAGTGAAGAGAGGACCTATGAACGGCATATCAAACAATTCAAGATCAAATAGACAGTCATGAAACTCCGACATCTCACTATCCACCATGACATTACCTCCCACTTTCTCACTAGAGAATCTAGTCACATTAAAGTCACCCATCAAAAACCAAGGACTGTTACCCACAGTAGAAGAAAACCAACCCAACTGTCTCCACAACTGTTTCCTTTCAACTTGTCTATTAGAAGCATAAACAAAAGTACTATACAAAGAAGGGGAGGTTGGGACCTTTGAACCATCGTTGAGATAGCTGAACCTGAATGCGCGAGGTTGGGACCTTGCAAGCAAGTTATGATTCTAATGCTCCTCGTACCTCTCCAACTGCTACTGTTGTTACGCATGGCAAGCTTGTGGGTACTTTCAGTAGTGACATTGATACTTGCCTCCCAGTTTTGCATGATTCCCGTCCCCATGCAATGTTGGCTAGTATTCCAAGCACTGGTCAGCTAGGTCCGGGAGAGGAGTTTCCTCATTTAAAGTCAACCAATCTTGGTGCTGATCGTAGTTATGCCTCTTCTGTCTGGCATAGACCGAAACCTAAATTACAGAAGCTTATGAAAATGGATGTGGGTTCGGACTTGAATGTCAAATTCTCAATTCCTAAAGCTGTTATTGATGTAGGTGAGAAACTGTGGGAATTTGCTATTGTGGGGCACATTATTGATAAAAATTTACCTTTTTATTTGGTGAATAACTGGGTTCTTCGTAACTGGGGAAAAGATGTGATTGAAACTATCAAGCTGGAACCGGGGTTCTTTCTTTTTAAATTTGGTAATGAATTTGCCCTGAATAATATTTTGAATGGTGAGCCAACCTTCATTGCAGGAAAGCTTATGGTGATTAAACGGTTGACTGTTGGTATGGTGTTGGAGAAGGAATATTTTTCTACAATTCCTGTTTGGGTTAATTTAAAAAACCTTCCAATAGTTCTTCGTACTATTGAAGGTTTGGAGTTTATTGGAAGCACCCTGGGAAATCCTCTTTTCGTTGATTTAAATAACTTTGCGAGGATATGTGTCGAAATTGATGCTGATAAAGATAGCCCCAACTCTTTGTTGTATGACTTGGGAAATGGAGTTACTACAAAAATTATGTTTGAGTTCCCTTGGAAACCCTCTAGATGCAATAGATGTAAAGTGTTTGGGCACTCTTCCCAGAAATGTCCTGTGGGCCAGTCTTCTTCTTCTCTTGTGTGGAAGGTTAAGAAAAGTCATCCTACTGTTCCTGAGGCTTCTCCTAAGATTGTTACCAATTCTGTAAGTAATTCTAAGGAATCTCATCCTTCTCCTACAAAGGTTAATTCCGTTACTCCCATCAGCCCTAGTGAGTGGAATGAGGTTTCCTCGTTAAAAGGTAAATTCAAGTCTGGGGTTAGTAAGGTTGCTGTTCCTTCTGCAAGTTTTGACTATGGAAAAAATTCGTTTGAGGCTCTCTCTTGCGATGATGACTCTGATCCCTTTCTAGATTGTGATTCTAGACTTGATACTGCTGCTGACCTTCCTGATCCTCCTTTGTCTTCGAGAATGAGATTACGAGACAAATTGCACGGTTTTAAAAAAGCTAGAAGGAAGGGCTCCGCCCCTTTTTAGATCCCTTTGGTTCTCCCTATCCTCTTGGGTTGTAAGAGGTTTTCTCTTGTTGGCCTGATGGCTTGCTTGCCTGGTGGCTGTTAATCTTTGGTTGTTGCCTGGTTGGCGCTTGTGCTTGTTTTCCTTTTTGGTAATAAATTTCTTAATTATCCAAAAAAAAAAATAAATAATGTTAGGAAGGCACAACTTGAGCCTATTTGCAATGATTTTATATATGCATTTATAAATAACATTGCAACAATTAATTATCCAAAAAAAAAAACCATTGCAACAAGAGATAGGCCTAAACTCATTAAAAGAAGAAGGATTAGGAACCTTAGGAATGAGGGCAATGATGGTGCAGTTAATCTCCCTAAGCATACAACCAGAGCTGAAGAAAGAAGAAATAGCCTCAATAACATCTTCTCCCAGAGAAGGGATAGTTGCTTTTGTGATGTTTGTGCTTAGTGATTTTTAGCTGTTCATCGGGTTTTCTTTGAGTTCTTGCATCTTCTTTCCTTCTCTTGTTTCTGTTTGGTTGTTATGGGGAAAGGTTCTAAGATGTCTCTTAAGGACTTTCATAATCAAACCAGTGCGGGAGGTGCCACGAATATACCTTTTGAGGATGATTC
>JAESVK010057133.1:0-20551 GCA_017140935.1 Hamamelis virginiana | reverse complement strand
TACACTCAATCAGGAACAAACTTCTTGGAACTGGAATAGAGAGAGAGGCCAAGTACCGGGCAATCAGTAGGTGAGATTGTTGTCATAGTTATCGACTCAGTTTGCTGATTATGGTGGTGTTTTTATTACAATGCCTGTATTGTAACTAACTGCTTTGGATGGCTAATTATTTTCCTTAATGTTTACAAATGAAACTGGAGAGGTCCTTGCAATCGTGAGGATTGCCGTGGAATGACGATCTCAGGCACGTGTGGTTGCAAAATCTGAATGTCAAGAGTGGATAGAAAGGAGAACAGAGTAGGTTAAAATGGTTGACTTCAGAATACGACCCAGGAGTTTATCCCTCACGACCTCGACCGCAAGATCGCGGGAACAACTCCGGCAATAAAGTCCTCTCTCCTCTTGTCCGGGTTGTTGAGATCCTTAAATGAGATTAACACCTTCCCTTTTATAGGAGAAGGATGGCGAGTACAGAAGGGGTCAAATCACTGACAGAAAGGCCAGGGCGCAGCCAAATAGGCGCCCAGGCTCCCTGTCATTTCCTAATCATTAAAGTAGGCATATAATTTGACTGATTCTGTACGACAGGTGCCGCCGCCCTAGGTCTTAACACTATAATGCTCGACCTAGGTCCTGAATTGACGGCCATAGCCCACACAGTAGGTGTGCACACTGCCCAAGGTAGCAGGTCAATAAATGAGGAGAGGGAGAGAGGCACCATATTGCCCCTGTGTCGTACTTTGGATCACCAAACCAACCTGGCCAAAGCGAAGGGGCGACCCTGCCTCCCTGTGAGGGCGTCCCTTTGCTTTGACGATCTTCCGTCCCAACCGCCAATCCGATCCCCATATTTCGACCCCGTCGCGGTAAAAGGGCTGCGAGGCCTTTCATGACGTGTGCGTGTGTAAATACAATTGTGCATGCGTAGGAAGAAAAGGGGGAGGAGACGAATGCCGATAGCATCTCGTGGTCCTTGCTTGTGAGCGGTAAGATCGATGGAGATGGCTCCTCGATCTACCTTGTTAGAGAGGGGAGGTCGAGAGGTCGTCTCCGTCGTGAAGCCCTCCTTGGCGTCTCCCTTGGTCTCATCTGGCCAAGGGGAGGGCGCAAGTGCAATCATACTAACAAAGAGGGAAGGGTCCTAGGACCGCGACCTCGTTAGGTAAGGTCGTGATCGAAGGAATGCCCCTCCCTCGAGAAGATCGACGACCGAGGTCGCTTGTCTGATTTCTTTCATCAACACTTAATATACAACAGGTGCACAAGGTCGCCGAGTCTTTTTAGAGATGTGAGTTGTTGAGTTGATTGCCTGTCAAGTATATGATGCGGCACAGTGAGTGATTGTGCTACTAAGCACATTTATTTGCATATCTTCACCTTCTAATTGTTGATTGCTCTTGTATGTAAATTTTTCAATTACTTGTGATACTCAGGGTACTACTGTTACTATATATGGAGATATCTACAGTTATGAGATCCTATTGTTGGAAATACTCATGGGAAGAAGACCTATGAACGACTTATTTAAGGATGAATCGAATTGTTACAAGTTGCGAAGAAAGCTATATAGCAGAGCATATGATGGAAATCATGGGTTCTAATGCTGGCATAAACAGGGTCGCAAGAGATAATGGGAAGTATTGCTTAATTTTCAAATTTACAATCTGAGTTGCAGGGCTTGTGGGAACCAAAATTCCCCACTGTGAGCCAATTACAGGGGGAGAGTGCCCATTATCTGACATGTGGCAACTCTTCCTTCTAGTTCGTCTCAAAACTAATCGATCCCTTACTGCGAACTGGAAAGTGGTGGGACCCGCATCCACGTGGACGCTGCGGCCACCCAAATCATTGCGTGGAGGACACATGCCCCTCCATGATAGGGGGGAGAACGTCGCCTCACCCACGTCCTTGCCGCATTACCATTAATGGCCATTAATGAGCGGGGGGAGTGGGAAGACTGGGCCAGGAATCGTTAAGCTCCGGAACTGTTAAGGAATAGTGGGGAGCTGGCATAGGAGACCAACCAAGTACAGAGATGCTCCCATGAGTAGTGCAAAGGGTGAGGGCTGATCATCCACCCTCGCCCCTTAACGGCGGATCCCCTAGCAGGCCTGCAGGGATCATTTAATGTGACGGAGACCGCCGCTTGCGGCAAGGGGGTAGGCCCAACTCCCAAAGCTGAGTCTTGCTCCCCTTTTATCGGGAGAGGAGTGGGACGAAGAAAGGTAAGCATTATTCTAGAGCAGATATTGAACTCTCTCTAGCTCTCTCTCTCTCTCTCTCTCTCTCTCTATCCACACTTCTCTAGTTCCAGTTGTTGATACTAACTTTGGCATCGGAGAACCTTTGGCAGGCTCTACACCGGAGTGAATATCAGCTCGGCAAGGCTCCTACCAGCTCCGAGGAACGGAGGTCCAACCTCTACCTCACGGTTGTTTCCCTTAAGTAGCATAGAGCCCTACAGGGCTCCCAAGAGACGGAAATGGACATGAAAGATGTCACCTGCAGGGACTTGAATTTGATCAATACATGTTTTAGTGTTGAATTGTTGATTTTTTTCTGTAACTTGTCTGTTTTGGTTGCATATAATTATCATTTCCATTCTATAAACCAGAGAAAAAGTATAAACATGCTGAAGCTATCAATTCTATACAACACCAAAAATGAAAAATGAGAAGAACAATGCTCAGAGGAACAAACTCACCATACGCAATCTGCTGATCTAATTTTAATCGCTGTGCAGCTTCAAAGAACCGCTATTTCCAATAACTAGATGTCATTTTCTTGTGACCCAAAAGGGAAAATTAAGTCTTTAATCTTCCCCACGAAGCTATATCTCTTTCAGAACTTTTCTCAAACAGCAGATATGCAGTGGAAAATATTTCAATATTACACACAAACCATACACAAGCTCTTTAAAAGAAAAAAAAAAAAAAAAAAAAAGAAAAACTATACATAAGGTTAATCCATACAGTATTTTTCAAGAGTTATTAACAACATAAAATCTTTTTAAAGGAATAGCGAAGCTTAATCTCCAATAGTTTACTTTTATGTTTACTTAAGTTGAGTAAAAACCTTGATTTGATATAGAGCTCTCCAATCTTTTACTCAGGTATTTACTCAAATTTTTACTGAAGTATAAATTTGAGTGAAAAGCTTGACTTGAGTTACCTCCTATAACGGGTTTAACAAATATAAATTTGGTTTGTGCAAACTGTTATTAATTTTCAACTATTTTTGTACTTTCATAAGAGTTATATTTGAACTGAAAAAAAAAATAAATAAATAAAAAAAAGGAAGAATGAGTTGGAATGAGTTGGGACTATGTAAAATTACTAAAATTATCAACTCACCCTAAAATTGTATGTTTAATGTACCATGAAAGAAGATCAATCTAGCTAATTAAGGACGAGTTGCTGATGACGTATTGATTCTGTAAATGTATCTCCATCTTTATGGGAGAAATTGCATATTCGAGTATAGAAAAGTAATTTGATATCCATTCTGTAATATTAAGAGATTTTGGGGTAGAGATAATTTCTATCATTTGACAAATGTAAAAAAAATTATGAGTATATAATTGAAATTTCATAGAATATCTAGAAAATACTGTTGAATTTATTTATTTATTTATTTTTATTTTTATTTTGCTACAAGCTAATGGTAAGAATATCATTATACATGACACATTCATCCATACTTCAAGGTTATATTTTTTTCTATCCTCTCTGAATATGCTTGCTTTCGTTGGAGTAAACATAAAGTTAATAGATAATTGTGGGATACAAATTTTGAAAATTTGACTGTTGAATTAAATATTTTTCTTATAGATGTGATGTATGCAAAAAATTACATTAATAAAATGTTAATATCTCAAAATATAGACAGTAAAAAACTATATTTCTGCTAGTCACAAATTTTCTTAGTCACATTTATAAAAAACCGGCCGTTGAATCACTGTGATTTTTGGTATGAATGACATGTACAAGTATATATAATTTCTAATCCAACGATCAATTTTTCAAAATATGAATCCTACGATTATTATTAACTTACTGCTTAATTTAACTAAAGTAAACATATACTGATAGGATCATTGTCATATTTTTTAGTTCTTATATTTTGTCCATTTACAAATTATAATTGTGGAAGAAAAACTAGACTTCAACCAACACACTAAAATGAGGCAAGTTAGATAAAAATATACAATGAAACCAAAATAAAAAGGCCTAAGTACAAGTTGAGTTTGTTTTTGAATAATCAAAGTTTCGCGGGAACTTTACAAACCTCCCTCCAAAAAACACGAAAAAAAACAAAAAAACCCAACAAAATACTGTAGAATCTGAGGTTCTCAGCGCAACTGATACTATGTACTTCATTGCTGATGCAGAGAAAGAGAAGGAAGATTGGATCAACTCGATTGGACGGTCCATAATGCAGCATTCTCGATCTGTTACCGACTCTGAGATCGTCGATTACGATAGCAAACGGTAGAGATTTTGATCGGTACTATTTGCGAACTAGGTGAGATCGATTTCCTCTTCTCATGATGTTCGTTTGATGAATTTTTATGTAGTTGTGTGTATACTAATTGAGATCATTTCGTGTTTGATCTTTGTATAAACAATTGCCTTGTTTATAGTTAGAATAATTGTATGTATGTGTGTATATTATGTATGTATAGAAACTCAGTAGGGTTTAGGCCTAGACAATAAAGGATAGCTGATGTTCACGGTGTTTTGTGAAACAACTCAATACTGTGTAAATATGCGAAATTATTTCATCAATACTTGCTTGACAGGGCTGAATGTTCTACATAATGTAAAGAATATTGTTAGGGCTGCTTGGTTAATAATTTTGATTGCAATCGATGATGGTATTTGAGCCTTTCCATGCCAATAAGACACTCAAGTCAACTGAAAACTTTGGAATGTATTCCTTAGAAAGTGAATGAAACTGTAGCTTTAAGTCTCGTATTGAGCAGATTTGTTTATTGCAATTTGCAGCTGAACTAATTTCCTATATTTTCTTTATTCGGGTCCGTGAGCAGATAGGATTGCTGTTGGCCATTTATAGGAGAATTATTAACCCATTCCCCAGTGTGGGGAATTAAGTCATTGTTAAGAACATTGCTTTGCTCTTCTTCAGTCCTGCGTGTGCTTTTTCTTTAATATCATGGGTAAACCAGTCAAGATTATGGTTATTCTTCCCAGAGCTCCTTACTTCCATTATGATTGTCTGTTTGAATTGATTGGTGTTTACATGGATATTTACCCCTGAATGTGAAACAATTGTCTCATCATCATATTGCTGCTCTCCAATCTCTCTCTTTATCTCAACTCTCTCTGTTTAGAAAGGTGCAGTGTAGGTCAAAAACACTTAGTCTAAGTTTATTCATTTTTTAGTTTTTACTCTATTTATTTTGTTGCTTCTAATGTAACACATGTTTGGGATTTCGGTAGTCGGTCATAGATTAGCATTATATGTCATGCATATTGAAGTGTCAAGCAGTAGCAGAGAGACATACAAAGAGAAAAATCACTACTCATTTATTTCATGCTAAATAAGCAATAAAGTGAAAATGCAGGCATTATATAGTAACATTCCAAGTCTTGCATCCTTCCTACTGTATGTTCTTCAAGCAGCGTACGTGCCACAATTTCCATCACTTGCTCTGGCATGGCCATTTTAGAGAAGTTCTGAAGGTTCAGACCTTCCTTAAATATGTCATCTGTAGGTCTCTTTTCTGTAAAGAGTTCCAGCAGAAGTATCCCATAACTGTATATCCATCTCAATGAATGGACAATTCTCCATCCAAGCCATATTCTGCAAATGCATACAAGAGCTCAACTGTTGAGTAGATTCCTTCCATATTAATTTATTTACTAATCATTATATAGAAAGTTAAAAGAGAATTGAGGCAAAGAAATATACTCCTACCTGGGCCAACATATCCGATTGATCCCTTTATCTTAACCGAGCTAGTTTAATTACCTTCCAAATTACCTGTAACCATGGAGAGAACTTTTGCAAGCCCAAAATCACCCACATGAGCAACCATTGTCGTCTTTGAGGAGGACATTGCTGGGCTTGAGATCTCCATGAATTATGGTTGCTGGGCAATGATGATGAATATACTCAAGTGCAGAAACAACATCAATGGCGATGTTTAATCTCTGCATTAGATCTAGAGTTCTTGACTCATTCTGAAATCATTGCCTTGCAAGCGTCTATACGAGCAGGCACTTACAGTTTTTAGGAGATTCTGACACCTTATTTTTTTAGGGTTATGCATTTGGAAACAAAACTCTTTGATTGCTCAAAGGTAAAAGGAAATGAGAAGGAAAGTTTGAATCTTATAACATCAGTCTGTCAATTAATTTTTACCATAGATTTGAAATAAAATGTCCAGTATGGAAGCAACTAAACTAGTTAACTCTTGAAATAGTCCTTTCTTTAATTTTTGCTTTTACCCTCTACCTATAAATGCAAATTAGTATTATCATTGCTGTGGAAACATTTAATGCCAAGATTAGTTTCATAATGCCTTTGTGTAGGGGGGTTTTGGATTATGAATAGAGTTGAAAAAGTCTAAATAAGGGTAGCTCTATTTATGTGAATCTTCTCTCACACGGTGAAGCATATTCAATGGAAAGTGGAGTTTGAATTGGGCTATCCTAAAATTTGTAGGACATGATAGAAAGAAGTTTGAAAAGAAATTCAATTCCATGAAAAGGTCAATGGGCTCCCCTCTGATTTTATTGAATTTTTACATCTATCCTTTCTGGTAAATTTTTACATGCATTTAATTGTATACATAATGAGGGATGCCAGCACATTGATAACTTCTCACCAACAAAAAAGGTGATATTAACTACTGGTGTCTAAGAAAAAAATTTCAATCATCATAAGAAATACTTTCACAGCTGGATTCTGCCCAGTTTGTGTACCATGGATCCCTGTCCAAAGAAACATCTTCTTAATCAAATGCAATTCTTTGATAACATCCTTGATGTCCATTCTTTCACCAGGCATCTCCATAGAACATGCAACTCCAATTCTAGCAATTGAAACCACTCCCTCCCACATTTTACCCTCCACGTCTTGATCATTTCCTACACTGTTGGTGGCGGCTTCAAATTCTTTGAGCAAACATGAATCCACGATCTCACTTACCTGTTTAGTTAAAGCCATTTCAACAAAATTATGAAGGCTTATTCCATCTTTGAACATGTCATCAGTTGGTCTCTTTCCCGTGACCATCTCCAACAAAAGGATCCCATAGCTGTAGATATCCCCTTGGGGGGACACCTTTCCACCCATTCCATATTCTGCAAATTATTGATATTCTATATCTCAGAAACATCTCGGAACTAAGAGTATGTTAATATGGTAGCTACTTGCAGAACAAACTTGAACCCCTTCGTAGAGCTATGCTGCTTAAAACATTTCTTTTAGACCTCCTGGCCTTTCTTAAAGTTTTTGGCTTAGGATTACTGCTTAAAACATTTTCCAAAATTTACTTGTACTTCTGATGCTGTATTTTTTATTTTCAATAAGACAGTGGCTCTTGAGTAGACAACAAAGGTGTTTTCAATGTCCATTGCCCTTGATAAGAAAATACTTACCTAAAAGGGAGCATAGCATTGCTACTCCAAACTACAAAGGGTCAATTGTTGTAATTTAAAAAAAAAAAAAAAACAACCCAAACTGAATGTGAAAAAGTAACTAACTACTAAGGGTCAATTGAAAAGATGAAGTGTAACTAATTAACTATAACAAACAAAAACAAAAACAAAAACAAAACAAACAAACAAATAAACAAACAAACTTTGTAAGTTTTGTGAGATTCTAGGTTTGAATCATGGCTCGTGCTCACATTTTGAACACAATTTCTCCTCAATGCTACACGCCATCATCTCACCAGAGGACCACTGTGGACCCTAGTCTACCTGATATCTCCTAAATCACAATCAACACCCTATGGAAAATATTAGTCTAGCAACCTTTCAATCAATAATTACCTTTGTAGAAAGATATCTTCAAGGGAATTCGTAAATATTGTAAGTAATCTGATCCATCAAGATTAAAATTATGCATAATAAATAAGTATAGCTTCACAATGAATAAAGAGAACTTATGAAAGTGTACCTGGGGCGATGTAACCTATAGATCCTTTGACTGCAGATGAATTGCTTTGATTTTCATTGAAGTTGCCAGTAGGCCCATAAAGGACCCTCGCTAATCCAAAGTCCCCAACATGAGCCACCATGTCATTGTCGAGAAGAACATTGCTTGGCTTCAAGTCACAATGAACAATTGGTGTCTCGCAATCATGGTGGAGATAATCTAATGCCCAAGCAACATCGATTGCTATGTCTAGTCTTTGGCTAAGGTTCAAATTCTTTGATTGATGCAACCAGTTTTCAAGACTCCCATTAGGCAGAACTCAAAAACCAGAGCCAAAAAATCATTACCTTTGAAGTCCACACTTGAACAGGAAGTTATAATCTTGAGGAGATTTCGATGTCGGATGCTTCTCAAGGCCGTGCATTCAGCCATGAAACTCTTGAAAGCTCCATGGTTTTGAAGGTTAAGTACCTTCACTGCAACAAGTCTTTCATCTTTTCTGAGAATTCCTTTATATACAGAACCAAAGCTTCCCACACCAAGCAAGCTGGATGAAGCAAATCCACCGGTCGCTTTGTGAAGCTCTTTGTAAGACACCTTCAAGTATCCATCTTCCAAGGAAGAAGTGGAAGAGGACTTCCTTTTTTGCTTTTTTCTCCCATAAAGAATGATAAAACCCACTATAAAAGATGAACAAGCACCTCCAGTAATGGTTATAACAATTATAACTTTAGTGGAAAGAGTCTTTCCTCGCTTCCTTGACTCTAAATTAGGGCAAGTTGGCAGCTGCAATTGAGAAATTCCTCCACAAAGCTTATTGTTTCCGGTCAGTGAAATTTTGCTCATGTTTCTGAAAACTCCTTCAGTAGGCACCGCACCTTCAAGGTGGTTAAAAGACAAATTCAAGATTTGTAAAACAGAAAAATCTTGTAGTTCTTTCGGAATCATTCCCGACAAGTTGTTGCGTGAAAGATCTAGCAATTGAATAGCCTTCAAAAAGTTGAGTGATGGAGGGATGTTGCCTTCGAGCAAGTTACCTGCCATGCTAAGGTACTCGAATGCCAAACAGTTGCCAAGCTCTCTGGGAATCTCACCAGAAAACTTGTTATCATAAATATAAAGCTTCTGAAGATTTTTCAAGTTACCCACATCCCGTGGGAAGGAACCTGTCAAGGAGTTCTCATGCATGTAGAGAAGTATCAATTGATCAAAATTACCAATGACATTTGTGGGTATGCTACCACTTAGCCCATTTTGTTCGAGTCCTAATCTTTGCATCCTTATGCAGTTTCTGAGTGCTGAAGGTATGCTACCTTCCAGGTTGTTGGCAGAAAGATAGAGAGTGAATAAACGAGTGAGGTTGCCAAGGGAGGAGGGGATAAAACCTGATAATCTGTTTCCAAATAATGATAATATTCCTAACTGCTGAAGCTTGCCAATGGAAGTGGGAATTACACCAGTGAAATAATTAACTTCCATTACTAATAAAGTTAAGCTGATTAGGTTCCCAATTTCTTCAGGAATGCTTCCATATATTTTGTTTTCTCCTAAATACAGGTTGGTAAGTTGGGTTGAGAGATTGACAATGGAGTTGGGTAACAAGTCCCCAAATTGATTTGAGTTTAAATTTAATACTTCTAAATTGCTACAATTGGTCGGAGAATCTAGAAAACTCAAATCACCAGATGTCTCACTCCCTAAACTATTATATTGAATGCCAAAGTGGATTAAATGCTTGAGCACACCAAAATTATTGGGGACCTGTCCACTCAAATTATTATCAGCCAAACTTAATATTTCTAGTCCTGATATGTTGGATAATGTGGGTGGAATTGTTCCCGTAAACTCATTTGACCCGAAATAAAGCCCGCGGAGATTAGGAAAACTGAGCCCTATATTAGGCATAAGATTTCCAGACAAATGATTTGCTGGTACTGAGAATGAAATGAGAGATGACAGATTATATAACGAAGAAGGAACCATACCAGACAGATTATTTGCACCTAAGTTCAAATACGTCAAGCTCTTCAATCGGCCTAGATCGGGTGGAATACTTCCCTCCAAATTATTTCCAGCAAGTGAAAAAATTGTTAGAGACGAAAGGTTCCCAAGAGAAGATGGGATACCTCCGGTTAGACTATTGAAAGCGATTATCAAAGAAGAGAGCTGCAGCATAAACCTGATCTGGAAGGGAACTTTCCCAGTTAGGTTATTTTGCCTTGCATCAATTTGTTGGAGATTTGAGCAGTTTGTTAAATCAACAGGAATTTCACCTCCGAGAAAATTCCAGCTTAGATTGAGATATTGCAGCCGGGACAAACGTCCGATTTCTTTAGGGATGGTACCTTGCAACTTGTTGCTAGAAAAGTCAACCTGTCTTAGAAATGTTAGGTTTCCAATAGAAGGAGGTATAGACCCAACAAGGCTCTGGCCGTTTAATTGTAAAACTGTCACCTTTGATGTTGCTGACTGCATGCAACTCCTTGCTATTGGCAGAAGTGGAGAGAATCATTCCACGAATTTAGAGCCCCATTAAGGCCATCGAATAGATAACTCTTGATAACGAGCAATGCAAGTCGATCGGTTTCATTTCCAACGGTGGGGTTGGTCGAAAGAGATTCGGAGCTTAGTGATTGGATACAAATTAAAAGATTGATAAGAAAAAGGGACCGATATAATCTCAAGCCAAAACGGGGTGTTTCCATTATAGCCAACTCGCTCAACATGATGTGCACAAGCAAACTGAGTTTCTGGTGTCTAGCTACTTATAGTAAATTCCTACTGAAAGGTCTACATCATTCACATAAATCCACCGCAGGCCACAGTTTCTTCCAATTTGTTGGCACCAGTACTCTTCCTCTCTCTTTGTATGGACCCGTACCCTTGCTTTCTAGTTTCTACCCACCCCAGATGACATTCTTGTATTCTTACTTTTGGTAGTTATCAGGGGATGGGGATAGGAACCTTGAATTCAAGCCCTGGAGAAAATTCCAAAGCAAAGATTGCGGTATTACCACGGCAGAGCAGGTTAGCCGTCGGTTCCACATTTTTTTAAAGCTAAGCTCTGACATCTTCTACATTTTTTTTTTCAAGCTAAGCACCAGCATCTTCTGTATGGGGACATAATAATATGGTGAGAAAACCCCCTTCTCATGGTTAAATTTGAAAAAAAAAAAGGTGCAAGTCATTTTGACATTTTTTTTATTGTCTAACCTTCTAGTAGAAATTTTGACATTTTTTTCCCATTCAAGTTTCAAATTGTCAAAGCATGTTGATTTATCTTGAGATATTTGTTCTTGGATGAATTATGCATTCATGGAGTTTCACACTTTTATTTCACTGGCTCTGTTTGGTTGCTGAAAGATCATAGATTCATAGGAGATGAGAAGGAAACTTTGAATCTTATAACAGCTGTCCAATCCAAACCTGTTGTAAGAGTTAAAGTTTTCATTTCTTTTCCCATTATTTCTGGGAAAAGAAACGAAAACTTGAAAGGGAGGAGTTGGGTTAGTGTGGCATAATGTTGTGCAAAAGCTATTGCAGAGCAGTGTTTCAGGTATGGCATTGGAATATGAAAGGGAGGGGTTGGGGTTGGGTTAGTGTTCAACTAATTTTTACCATAGATAAAATAAAAAATGTCCAGTGTGCAATGAACTAAATTAATTCTGATAATAGTCCTGTCTTTAATTTTTGCTTTTACCCGCTACCTGTAAATGCAAATTAATATCATAGTTACTGTGGAAACATTTAAGACCAAGGTTAGTTGCATAATGTCTTTATGGAGGTTTTTTCAGATTATGATTAGAGTTGAAAATTTGTGCAAATTTTCTCTCACAACCCTGAAGCATATTCAATGAAAAGTGGAGTTGGAATAGGGCTATCCTTAAATTACTAGGACATGATGAAAAGAAATTTGAAAGGAAATTCAATTCTACAAAGAGTTCAACAGATTTATTTTGATAATAGAGTTTTTACATATATCCTTTGAGGTAAATTTTTCCATACATTACTTGTATGCATTATGTGGGATGCGAGCACGCTGATAACTGCCCACTAGTCACTGGGCACCAAGGAGTCATGTCAGGTGGTTATGGTTTTGAAAATTTTGGGGGTTCCATAATAAGTTTGGTAAACTTTCTTCTATATTCTTTCATTATCATATATATATATATATATATATATATATATATATATATATATATATATATATATATATATATTAGTCATGATAATATAAGGCCGGCCTTACGCAAAGTTGCGTAAGGTCAGCTCCATATGGCTAATTTTATATCACAGTTCGTAAAACTGACCGTTGGATTAGATGCTCCTCCTATGTATGTCATGCCTGCAAAAAATCACAGTAATGTACGGTTGGTTTTTGAAATATGTCATTGTGAAAATATGTAATTTATTCGGTCTTCAAAATATTACCATTTTTTTAACGGCAATACTATGGAGAGCGACTATTAGACCTTTTTTTTTTTGGGTAGATATAGTTGGTGAAACTCGCATCAGGTAGGTGTTCCATGCATGGTCAAATGAATGATAGGGATTAGTTTGTGTTCCCATGAGAGAATACATGGTTAGCCGGCATCTTCTACGCGGTACGTTTTTATTTAAGCTAAAGCACCAGCATCTGATAATGTGGTGGGAAACCCCATTCTCAAGGTTAGGTTTATATATATATATATATATATATATATATATATATATATATATATATACTCAAAGTTGTATAAGAAAATTTCTATAAGGCCAATTGTAGGCATATTTTGAAAAATCAACCATCGAATTAGACACACCTTTTATGAACTTCTTGTTCGCCAAAAATCACAATGATCTCACGGTTGGTTTTTAAAAAAATCGGTTGGGAAAAACTAGTGATGCTTTGAAAAATAGAAGTCACAATGTTTCACAGTGATATTTTTCAAAAATAGACTGTTAATTCATTATGATTTTTGGCGAGCATGAAATTTATAAATGGTGTATTTAATTCAACGGTCAGTTTTTGAAAATTCGTTCGGTAATTAGTCCTATGCAAATGACTTTTCACAGTTTTACATAAGGTGCACCTTGTAATTGAAGCTAAGTGTATAAAGAAAGTGTGCAAGTCATATCTGGTGCATGTGTTGTAGACATGACGCTGCCACTTGTCCAAATAAATGGTAGAGATTTGGTTGTGAGCACAAATGGTCAAAGCAGGTAAATTCCTTGCATTGTGCTTTGGAGTCCAGATTTTGTAATGCTGATTTTTGCACGGATGCGTGATACGTCACTAACAGGAATGATCTTGCAGCTGTGGATTAGGAATGCCAGGTAGTTGTCACATGTCATTACATATTAGATATATCCCCTCTTATGACTTGCATCCTTAATCCACAACCGCACGATCGTACTTTTGAACATATTTGTTTGACGTTATTTCTAAACTATCTCTTTACAAAGTAAAATTTTATATAAGAAGTGATTGTGGGAAAAGATAGGGGGGCCATCTTTGGCTAACCATTCTATTACTTTTCAAATTGTCTAGAAACGATTTATCATTTTATTTCTTACATTAAGTGAAATTTTGTATTATAAAAAATGATTTTAGGTAAAGCTAATTCAAATGGGGCTTAAATTCACTCCAGGGAGGAAGTTTTAAGTTTTGGCAATAAATAGATATTGTCAAAATAGATCTTGAAGCTAATTAAATATATTTACCAACCATGGAGGACACAATAATTACTTCGATCTATTCCAATTCCTGCAATCCTAGTTACATGCATAAAAGCCTGGTACCAATATTTCTCTGAATGTGTACACAAATTAGGAACAAGATGACATAAATGACAATAAAACTACAAGGACAATGAAAAACAACAGCACGATGACAATATTGAAAATATATAACAAATAGGTAAAATACTAGTTAAAACCTTAGGTGATATGGGAAGTGCCTTCACCATCTAGATTCAACCCATTTCGTGTCTCACCTTGGATCCCTGTCTGAACAAATTAATACTTTCTTAATTAAATGCAATTCTTTAATAACATCTTTGATGCCGGCCCATTCTATCACTCGGCAGCTCCACAGAACATACAACTCCAATTCTAGCAATGGAAACCAAACACTCCCACATTTTACCTTCCAAGTCTCGACCATTTCTTGCATTGTCGATGGCTTCTTCAAATTCTCTTAGCAAACATAAATCCGCAATCTTCCTTACCTGTTAGAGTAAACCCATTTTGACGAAATTATGGAGGCTCAAACCATCTTTGAACATGTCATCGGTTGGTCTCTTTCTAGTGACCGGCCATCCTCAGGAAAAGGAGCCCGTAACTATAGGCATCCCCTTGAGGAGACACCCTAGCTTCCACCCATTCCATGTTCTGCAAAATATTGACACTCTAGCTACCTTAGAAACATCCTGGAATTAACGATATGCTGATGTGCTAGCCGCATGTAGAAACAAACTTAAGCCTATGGTATTAAAATTTTAAACCAGTTGGCCTTTCTTAAAAGTTTTCGGCTACAAGGTTGCTACTTATAAACATTTTTCTAAATTTACCCGTACATTTGACCCCTAGAATATTTCTTAAATTAAGGTAGTGCCTATTTATATCAAAGCTGTTTTTTCTATTGCATTTGAAAAGAAAATTCACTTAAAAAAGGGTTATAGCATCGCTGCTTCCCATACCATACGTACTCTACAATTCACACATCACATTGTCACAAAAATTGTTAAGGAGTATGCTCATAAGCCCATCAAGAGTAACTTTTCTGCATATATATGTCCTCTCAATATGAGGCAATTAATTGCAGAATTTGTCTAGAAATTAAGATACAAACCTACCTTTTGACTCAATTGGAAAGGAATTACTTGCCGAAAGTACAATTATGGCAACAGTTTTCAGTACTTGTCCCGTAAAAAAAATCCAACTAGATTGAATCCAAAAAAAAAAAAAAAAAAAAAAATCCAACTAGGAACTGACTTAACATATTTTCAATGAAATTTCAAACCAATTCAAGCAGTAAATTGAAGCAAAAATTGTCCATATTGTAAATGCATTGATTGTGTGAATAAACTGAAAATAAAATTTCACATATAAAGCATGGGAAAAAAGAGAGGATAAAACAGGATATACGCCACATGCTAGTTCAATTTTTCCTCAAGCATTGCAAAAGCAGTTGAGGAATTAGGTAAATGCAATTTTCTTGTCACATTTTTTGCCTCATGAACACAATTGAATATGTCAAATAGAAATAATTAAACATGTGAAGGCAACAAAGAACAATGCAGTGTATATATTTGTCTGGAGCAGCATAACCAACTGACCCTCTTATTCCAATGGAACTTGTTTGGTTTGAAGAAGAGTTATTGGTCACTTCAGAAAGGAACCTTGCTAGCCCAAAGTCAGCTATGTGTCCAATCATTTTGTTGTCTAGAAGAACATTGGTTAGCTTGAGATCACAGTGAACCATTTGTGTTTGGCAATGATGATGAAGATACTCCTGTGCACAAGCGATATCAATTGCTACATTTAATCTCTAAAGATGATTAAAATTCCTAGATGCCTCACGTGCCTCTTCTATTCCAGTAATTGGATGCAATCACTTCTCTAGGCTCCCATTGACAATGAAATCGTAAACTAGAGCCTTAAAATCATCACCATGAAGATCAACACTTGAACATGCAGTTATAATCTTCACAAGGTTTGGATGCCTGATATTCCTCAAGGCTTCACACTCGGCTATGAAACTACCAGAAGCCCGTCGGCACAGAAGGTTAAATACTTTCACAGCAACTATAGTTCCATCATGATCATGAATTCATTTTATACACAGACCCAAACCTACCCGCACCAATTAAATTAGCTGAAGAGAAACCATCGGTGGCTTTAAAGAGACTTGCATATATATGACACTTGCAAAATTGAATTCCCTGAAGATATAAATGCAAGTACTTTGCTTTACTTTCTCCATATACGAACAAAGAAATAGAAAAGACAAAACCCATGTGACTCCTAGAAATAGGCAAAGCCGCATGGAGAGCAGGGGGTGCAAATGCCCACCCTTAACTTTTTAAAAATGTTATTTTTGTATACTTATTTTATAATAATTAGAAATTTGTCCCTTATCAAATTTTAATTTTGCTCCTAAATTTTTTACTATTGCAGTCTACCTAATTTTTATTTTTGTTATTTAAAATTCAATTTAAGTGTATTGATAATTGAAATTTGTTTGTTAATTATTTATACATATACAAAGATGTTATTATCAGGTCGACCTAATGCAAAGTTGCGTAAGGTCATCTCCATATAGACAATTTCAAAAGAGATTTTGTAAAACCGACCGTTGGATTAGATACCCTTTTTCTGTATGTCATGCCTGCAAAAAATCACAGTGATCTAACGGTTGGTTTTTGAAAAATATCATTGTGAAAATATGCAACTTATTTGTTCTTCAAAATATCACCATTTTTTACAGTAAGTTTTTTCAAAAACCAACCGTTGGATCGCTGTGATGCAGGCATGACATATAGAAGATGAGTATCTAATCCAAAGGTCGGTTTTACAAAATCTCTTCTAAAACTAGCCATATAAAGGTGATCTAAAGTTGTATATAAAGTTACATCAAGTCGACTTAATACGTACTAGAATTTCTATATACATATATACTAAACATCTTTTACTTCGAAATGTTGCTTCCTTGCCCCATACAAATTTGTTAGCTCATTTATCAAAATCTTTCCTCCACTTTCAACTTAACAATCTTTTATTCTCAAAAAGACTACGGACCGTTTATGTTAAGTTTTTCTAAAACCACTTTTAAATAACCATCTCTTCACACAATTATTTAATGAGATAATTGGCATAAAGTCCTATTTTAAAAGTATTTATTGGCTAAAGTCCTACAACAAGATTTTTTCTTTTAAAAGTCCCATTTTTAAAAATTTTATTGCTTAAAGTCCTAATCTTTTAAAACTATCCATTTTAATGACAAATTTGCCCTTAAAAATTAACTCATCCCCTTTCATCTTCGTCTCTCCCCTCTTCGTCTCTCTTTCTCTCTCTGGCAGTGTAATCTTCCATCTTCTTCTTTTTCTCCGGCGACCTCCACCTAAACTGGCGTTTGATGTCTCCGGTGAAGATCGACGCAGAATACGATCTAATGGTGGAAACCCATTAGATTAGTTGAGATCAGATTTGTAGCAATTAGCACCCGACAAGTTGGCAATAAGTGATCTGCATAGACATTTATTACAAGAATTCAAGCCCTAAACTTTGTCAAATTAGGAGACGAAGCCTCTGACACTCTGATTCTAATTTTGCAATTTTTTTCACGCTCTCCAAGTGTTGCTTGTGTGATACATCAGCAGTTCGATGGTTAAACTCTCTTTCTTCATTTCGAATCTCAAGCTCCTTCTCAAGCACTCGAACCTCATATTTCAAAGAAGCATTGTCTTTCTCTGTGGAATCTAGTCTAGTCATTAGTGCATTAAAATCTGCTTCTACCCGAGTCTTGTGTTCATTTAAATCTTCGATCATCTTATCCTTTACCAAGAGAGCCTTACTGAATTGAGTATTCTCAACGCCTAATTTAGAAAGCCTTTTATTGGTCTCTACTAACTTTTTGTTTGGTTGATTGGAAAATGTAGGAAAAAAAAAAGATTTTTTTATTGACGTAGTGACTTGCATTTTCCGGTATAGTGACCTGCGTTTCCGACATAGGGACCTGCATTTCGGGCGTAGTGACCTGCGTTTCCGGCGTAGGGAACTAATGCAGATCACTACGGGATGTGACGTAGTGAACCGGGGGTTGGAGATGTAGGTAGCATTGAAGGTTGTTAGGAAGGTGGGGTATTTATGTCTAATTCATACCAAAAGGACTTTTGGAAAGAAAACTCTTTTGAGAGGACTTTTGGCATGAAAATCTTATAAATGGGGACCTTTAGCCAAATTCATCTTATTTAATATTATGTTCAAATTATGTCTTCATGTATTAAAATTTATATACTAAAAGTGATTGTGGCAAAAGTTGGGGCTTCCTAGCTTTTGGCGCAATCACTTATTGTATGAAAATTTTGCCAGCATCCTATCTCATCTCAAGTTGTCTAAAAGTGATTATTACTACATCTCTTAAATCAAGTGAAATTTTGAG
Source organism: Hamamelis virginiana (assembly GCA_017140935.1). Classification (NCBI taxonomy): domain Eukaryota; kingdom Viridiplantae; phylum Streptophyta; class Magnoliopsida; order Saxifragales; family Hamamelidaceae; genus Hamamelis; species Hamamelis virginiana. Next base: position 2,277 of record JAESVK010057133.1, on the reverse strand, counting down.
TTACAAAAGTGATTTTAGAAAAATATAATGCAAATGGGCTCTAATTATAATGCTTTTTGCAAGATGAATAATAAACTAATTGCCAATTTAAAAAAAAAAAAAAAAAAAATTACCCCCTAAAGCAAATTCCTGCTTCCCCATGCTCTTAGAAGCCAAAGACTACAGACTACTAATTTCACGATAGGAGTCCATCTCTTTTTCTTGGACTCTTCAATATTTCATTTGGGCAGCTGGAATTCAGGTGTACCACCGCAGATCGAGTTTACTGTTTCCGACAACTTCAGTTGTCGGAATTTCGCCAGTTAGATTGTTTTCTTGGAAAAAAATTATTTGGAGCTTTGACAAGGTGCCAAGTTCTGGAGGAATTTTCCCAACCAACCTGTTGAAACCCAAATTGATGTAGTTGAGGTTAGAGCAACTGAATATATTGGCTGGAATTTCACCGCCGATGGAATTATTGTTTAGTCATAATATCTACAATCTCCGCAAATAGCCAATTTCTTGAGGGATTTCACGATTAAAGAAGCTATTTCTTTGGATCTTTAGTACCTTAAGGAATTAAGCTTAGATTTCCTATGTGTGGAGATATGAATCCCGCCAGTTGCTGGGACTGTAACTGCAACATGGTGAACGACCGCATGTAACACCTTGCCACTGACAAAAGTGGATGGATTCATTCCAGGAACTCATGACCCCGAAAGGATGGGAATTTATTTGAGCTAGCAGTGAAAGTTGATCTGTCTCATTCCCTTCCATCCTAGAAGAGCCCGTAGCTGAGGTAAAGCTTGAATGCAACGAGCTCAAACAGTAGGCTAGTATATTCAAAAGTGTGCATATTATGCCCAATCTCCCCATTTTTTTGCTTTTAGTTTCCTTCTTGTTTGCAGGCCGGCTATGAGGATCACTTCATGCATGACAAAATAGTTTATAAGAAAGGAAAAACCTGCAAGTGGAAATAACATATAATTTATGTCAAATTAACCAGCGACGTCTACTTCTGCGTTGCATGATGGTATTGAATATTGCTAAGAGAAAGAGTTTCAGAGTAGGAGAAGTGTCATCCTCACTAGTACGTGTGTTCTTAAAGAAAAATAATAATAATTAATAAAAAATCAACAACTAAAGGTTTTTAAATCGAAAGATATTTTCCTCTTCTTCTTTTTAAAAAAAAAAAAAAAATTAAACTTATGTTTATTTAAAAAGGAAATAGATCAATCTTTTAATTCATGAGAGTAACCAAATCATGGTCTAGGCTTTATGTGAGAGAGATCTTATATGAGAGATAGAGATGTATAGGCCAAAGCCACCAAGGATTTTTGGAAATCCTTATATCAGAAAGCATATATAGTTATTAGTTAGGTGATCGACCCTTATCTAGGGCTAATTACAAAATAGATTTTAAAAAATATATGTTTATATATTTATATTTTATTTTTATTTTATTTTATAAAATGATATAAATCTATCCCTACTTCAAATATCTTCGAGTATAACAAACAGATATTAACGTGCTTTTACATACATACTCAAAGACAAGAATTTTTTCTATAAAAATGGAAATAATTAAATGCAGTTAGGCTATAAAACATTGGCAATATATTTTATACTCCTAAACAGCTGCTTGAACAAATTAAAGTGACAGTAGCGATGTAACTTTACATAGAAGAAACTCTAGTGTGTGTGGGAGTCTGAGACTTCAAAGCAACAATAGCAAGTTTTCCACGTTAGGTAAGCAAGGCTAGTCTAGAGAATTGGGGGCCCTAGGCGAATTCTTAATATGGGGTCCTAATATATGACATAAAAAAAAAATTTGCATATAAAATTCAAGTACCTATTTTTGTATTTGCTTTATTGGTAACCACACAAAATTTGGAAGCATGCTGCATATATCATTACTAAAATCATAAACCAAATTTCTTCTATCTTTTGCTTCTTTTTTCCTTTTTCATGTTCAGAACTACACTTTCTTTTGTAAGGCATGATTAAACATCCTAAGATAACAAAGAAATTAAAACTAGTTAACTTTTTTACAAATTAAGTTCTTAAGAAATTATCAATGTTCATATCTAAAAAAATTTCTCATATAATAGTGATATATAGGATTCTAAAAAGAATAATTAATAACATATTAACATGGCAAGCCTAAAATCCTAAATAAAAAATATCAAATTTCACAACAAATCAATAATAATAATAATAAATTCGTAGTACCACACAAAGCAATCCTAAAACCCTAAAATAAAAACCCTATTTAAAGAATTTCACATATAATAAGAT
>JAESVK010057118.1:0-17299 GCA_017140935.1 Hamamelis virginiana | reverse complement strand
GTATTTAGGTCTCATCAGAATATTAACATACATCACATGCATCAATATATCACATATATATTATTAACCATTCTTTACTATTAGTACTTTAATGATACTCCCACTATCCATAAAGGAACGGGACACTATCATCAAAGACATATAATAATATGGTTAACGGGCCCCTAAAGCATACATCTAACATATATATGGGCCTAATGGAAAGTTCATGGACTTTTTAGGTTGGGCCCAACTAGAGCCAATAGTTGAGCCCTAGGTCTTATGTGGGTTATGTGATCGCAATTTTAACCTGTAACTATTACATAAAAGAAAAGTTCTTCTCAAGGTCTTCTCTTTGTCCTCCCACTGCTCTATGCATCCTCGGGTCCACCATGTACCGTCTCGATCTTTGATGTACAAATACATAAATAAAGAAAGGTATAAAGGAATAGGGGATACATAACAAATGAGGGAAATAGGCATGCAAGCCCATAATTAAAATTACATCACAAATAATTTAAACTACTTTAAATTACAACCCATAAAAGATACACATCACATGCGGCCAATCACATCCAGATTAATTGGTCTTTAAGTCGACAACTTTCCATATTATAATTTAAACAATCACATTGAATAATTCAAAGAAACAAAGGAACAAGTAATAAATGGCAATGGCATATATTAAAAGCATGTTTTAATCTATCTTTCATCCCATGAAAATAGATGTCAATTTTAATCGCATTAAAATTAAGTAACACCTTACTTTAGTGTTTTCTCTAAAACACCAAGAATCAGCCCCTGTTTTGCATTAAATATTTGCCCTATTTAAAACAACTTTTTAAATTCAAGAACACTTCATTTCACTAGGATTTTCAGTGTTCTTTCCAATGGCAGGGGTCTCGTTAAGTGATTCCAACGTTTGATATCACTTTAAAGCGTTTTGTGACTGTTACTCCAAATCGTGACAGATTTGAGCATAAGTCACAAAATGCTTATTGCGGCTATTTAAAGTCAAAAACAAATGATGGGAACTATTCCTACATTTAGTTAAGACCTTATAAAAGTGAAGTTGATAGGTGGCCTGCTGTAAAAACCATTTTAAATAAATTAAAAAGAATTTACAACATGACAGTAACTGCTGCCCAGAAAACAGCACACCGTTTATGACTTTATAATAAATATAAATCATATTAAAACTATATATTTTCATGTACTAGCCATTAGGACAATCCAATATATCATTGTGGATGATCCCTAAGCATTTTAATCCAATTAAAAAGCCCAACACCAAGTGTTTAATCCTAAATCCCCAAATGTGGCAATTAGGGTTTCCAAAACCCAATTTCATCTTTTGATTTATTTCTTCACAATTTTTGAATTTCAAAATGTTTCAAAATAATTTTGCAATCAAATAAACATTTAGTAAAACATTTGTGAAGAAAAACAAATCAAAATCAAGACCATGTGATGGTCATGATACACTAGGGTTCTAAACCCTAGTGTGGCCGAAAATTGAAAGGGGGGAATGGGATAAGGGTTTTTGAAATTTTGACTATTTCAAGTTTCAAAAATATGAACTACCATATCACAAAATAGGATAAGATAAAATTCAAATCATATCATCCAAAAGATAGGGTTTCTAATTTTAAAATTCAAATCCCATAGAATCTTGATAAAGCAAGAAACTTATAAATTTTGAAATTTTTCAAAATAGGAAACCAACCTTATCTTTTATGGAGTTTCTAAAACTACCATGTGCAGCCACCAATTGTTAATTAATCTTATTAATCAACTCCTAATCACATTAGGATATACCTAATTAGCATCACATACTAACTAGGAAAGAGAACAATAAATAGGAAACAAAATAAGATAGCATATTCTAATCAAAGTAGGTTTCCTATTTGGATTAGGGTTTCTAAAAACCTAATATGTTCTCCATCATAAACTTAACAAAAATCATCATGGCCGTTCATTCTAGGGTTGCTAAACCCTAGTGGCCGAAATATGCAAGGGGTGTAAACCCTAGTTTTAGCCCCTCACCTAGTAGCCGTCACTCTAGCCCTCCATGGCCTCCATGGCCGAAACATGTAAGGGTTGAAGAACCCTAGTTGCAAAGAATTAAAACAAAACTTAAGAGGCACTAAAGCCCCATGGCCGAATCTCACAATGGTGATTTCTCAAATCCCAAATTAATTAAAAACAGTTTTTAATACATGCCATACTAAGCCATTTATGATTCGAATCAAGGATTAAGGTAGGCTCTGATACCACTGAAAGAATACAATCAAGGAAGGCAGCGGAAGGTAGGATTTTAAAAATTTTCCATTGTATTCATCCATGAATCCTCTTAATCGATAAAACGAATCAACTTTAAATTAAAGACATTAAAATAAAGCTTACTTGATATGTTCCTTTGCAATGTTCTCTTCACTTTGATGATCGTCCTCGCCAATCTTCAAGCCTCAAAATTATGACGGCCTTCAATGTTGATCCACACGAACATAAGAGTTATATAACCTTCTTGATTTTCAACACTTGAAAATACAAGCATGGAGAGGGAGAGAGAGAGAGAGGCGGCACCTAGAGAGAGAGAGCACTTGATGAGTCAAAAAATTGTTTGACTATTAGGGTTCCCTCTCTTTAAATAGACCTCTCCTCTTCTTAGGGTGTTTGGTTACTAGTGCTAGCATGACCATTAACCCTGTTTTGGTTACTAACACTCTTGAATTAGATATCCCTTTGACTCTTAATTAATTAACCTTTAATTAATTAAAGCCAAACATATATTAATAAGAGTGCACCCCTCTCACAAGTTTAACAACCTCACTTATGTCCTTATGTGTGTGACCCATTGGGTTCATCCCAACCTAGTAGTGGCAGGGGACATCTCAATGTCGCCCAAAATAGAAACTTTCTATTTTTAGGTTCGATTGGAACAATTCCAATTTTGCCCTCAATGATAACTCTTATCATTAGGCCTTCACTAGTCATGAGTGACATCTAGCAATATGTCATGACGTACCCTAGGTGTGGGTGAATATACAAACGTGTAAATGAACCCTTCGTGCTATAAATAATCCCTCACCAAACAATGTCTTGATTAAGTTAGTTGGGTATGGATTCATGTCAAACCCTAACTTAATCATGTGTTACTAATTCACCAGATGATAATCTCAATTAGGTATACCCTTGAAACACTTTTCTTGGTAACCTTCTGCTTTGGCCAAAGACTCCATTGAGATAGTAACTGTGAACTAACTAAGACATTCGCCCTTTCTTATTAAGGGTGGTGATCCTCTATTGCACACTCACCTATCTTCATACATAACTCATTAGAGCCAATGAGCACCGATTACATCCTTATGATTAAGGGTGTACGAGATACTATCAAACTCTAGCAAATCATGCATAAGATAACAAGTGGTGTCTCAAGTCTAAGGATTACAATTGTGACTATACACATGAGCAGCTTTTGACATACAAATAGAATTCTATAAGCTGTACTCATATTGGTCACGTTCAGTGTACTTGTTCTCTAACAAGCACCCACAGGTTTACTATAGTGTCTCTACACAGATGGTTCGAGACTCACCATCCTCCCATGGAGCTAGTGAAACCTGAGCTAATCTTAACGGTTTATAATCGTCCAAATATATAAACCTATGATCAGGAACTAGTTTAGGATAGATGTACTTGAAAGTTATAAGTCTCTCTATCTTAACACTTGAGATATAACTCTCCATCATACTATCCAAGGACTTTATCATGAACAGTAATTAAACACAGTTTACATGATAAAAATAGCCATATCATAAATGAATAAAGTTTCATACAAGATAATATAATGAAATATAAAACCCTCAAGCCAACTTAACAATTGGTTTTAGGGCACATATCTAACAGTAAGAAATCTTAAGAGACCAAGAGATGATGAAATTCCAACATATATGTGGCATTTGAAACTAGGTCATATTAGTGAAGATAGGATTAACAAGTTGGTTAAGGATGGACAATTGGGTTCATTAGTATTCGTACCCTATCCAACTTGTGAATCTTGTCTCATGGGTAAAATGACCAAGTCACCCTTTACTGGTCACAGTGAAAGGGCTGCAGATATACTGGGTTTAATACATAGTGATGTATGTGGACCAATGAGCAAAGTAGCTAGAGGAGGTTTTTCTTATTTCATTACCTTTACTGATGATCATTCACGTAAAGGACATGTGTACTTAATGAAGTACAAATCTGAAGCTTTTGAAAAGTTCAAAGAATTCAGATATGAAGTAGAAAAACAAACTGGCAAAAGTATTAAAGCTCTTCGATCAGATCGAGGAGGTGAATACTTAACTACTGAGTTCTTGGATCATCTCAAGCTGGCTGGCATTCTATCACAGTTAATTCCTCCTAGAACACCACAGTTAATTCCTCCTAGAACACCACGGTTAAATGGTGTATCTGAGAGAAGGAATCGAATTTTATTAGATATGGTTCGATCCATGATGAGTTACACTGACTTACCTATCTCCTTTTGGGGATATGCCCTTGAAACTGCTGCATATTTATTAAATAGGGTTCCTACCAAGTCTGTCCCCAAAACCCCACATGAGATATGGCATGAGAAGAAACCAAGCCTTAATCATCTTAAGGTTTGGGGTTGTCCAGCATATGTTAAGAAACATAATGTGGATAAACTTGAATCAAGATCAGAAAAATGTTTGTTTGTGGGTTATCCCAAAGAATCATTGGGATATTACTTCTACCAACCTAATGAACAGAAAGTGTTTGTTAGTAAATTTGCTACTTTTCTTGAAAAAGAGTTTATTCAAGAAGGAGGCAAAGGTAGAAAGATAGAACTTGAAGAGATTTTAGAAATTTCTGACGAGCCACAAACATATCCTGACTCACCACCTGTCCCTGTTGAGACAGACCCTGTCCCTGTTGAGACAGTACCTGAAGATACACAACCTGTTCGTAGATCCACTAGGATATCTGCACCACCTCAAAAATATGGCTATTTTCATGAGGAGGATAAGGAATTGTTCCTAGGTGACTATGAAATATGGCAGATGGATGTAAAGACTGCTTTCCTTAATGGAAACATTGAGGAAGACATTTATATGGAGCAGCCTGAAGGCTTTACATCTAGTGGTGATGACCACAAAGTGTGAAAGCTACAGAGGTCCATTTATGGACTTAAACAAGCTTCTAGAAGTTGGAACATCCGGTTTAATGAAGCAATTAAATCGTTTGGATTTCTTCAAAACATGGATGAACCTTGTGTGTACAAGAAGGTTAGTGGGAGTGCAATTTCTTTTCTTATTTTATATGTTGATGATATTCTACTCATTGGGAATGATGTAGGAATGTTATCAACAGTCAAGCTTTGGCTTTCACAAAACTTTTCCATCAAGGATTTGAGAGAAGCATCCTATATACTAGGTATAAAGGTCTATAGAGATAGATCTAGAAGGTTGCTTGGACTCTCCCAATCCATGTACATAGATAAAGTGTTGAAAAGGTTCAACATGGAGAATTCCAAGAGAGGTTTAATTCCTTTCAGACATGGAATTCATCTTTCCAAGGGCATGAGCCCCAAGACACCAGAGGAAAGAGATAGCATGAGTAAGATTCCATATGCTTCGGCTATTGGAAGTCTTATGTATGCTATGCTATGTACACGACCTGATATCAGTCATGCTGTGAATGTGACTAGTAGATATCAATCTAATCTAGGTTCAGAACACTGGATTGCAGTCAAGAATATCCTTAAGTACTTAAGAAAGACTAAGGATTTAATTCTTGTCTATGGAGGAGGAGAGCTAACAGTTGATGGTTATACTGATTCAGATTTTCAATCAGATATTGATGATAGAAAATCTAATTCTGGATATATCTTCACCTTAAATGGTGGGAGTAGTTAGTTGGAAGAGCTGTAAGCAAAGTACTACAGCGGATTCCACTACTGAGGCTGAGTACATTGCAGCATCTGAAGCTGCCAAGGAAGCTGTTTGGATTAGGAAGTTCGTCTCTAAACTTGGAGTTGTTCCTACCATTGAGTCACCTATATCTTTATATTGTGACAACAATGGAGCTATTGCGCAACCAAAGGAACCAAGGTCTCATCAGAAGTCCAAACACATCGAGCGACGATATCACATAATCAGAGAGATTATTGTTAGAGGTGACATCTGCATTCAGAAGATCGCATTTGCGGATAACGTAGCAGACCCATTCACTAAGACACTGACTCTTCAGAGTCTTGATCGACATCTTGAGAAGATGGGTATGAGATACATGGGCGATTGGCTTTAGTGCAAGTGGGAGATTGTTAGTAATATGCCCTAATAGCCAATCTCACTGGTGTAATTTAGGACATAAAGTTGATTCATGTATTATTATTATTCATTAATAAAATGGGCTTTTGATTATCATGTATTCTTCTGTTATTATATTCATGATAAGTCCTAAGAAGGAATGTCAATATAAGATCTCAAGAGTTGAGATTATGAGACTTATATTGTTAAAGATTTCTTTCTTAGATATTCCTAGTCATAGTATTATTTATTGGGCATTAATAATCCGGATAGACTAGCACAGGTTATGTCTGCTCAATATGGAGAATGACTAGTCTCAAGTCATTTGTGTAATGACACTAGGACAAACCTGTGGGTGCTTGTTTGAGAACAAGTACACTGAATGTGATCATTGATTGAGTTTGTTGAATGGAGTTTTACTTACATGTCAAACAACAACTCAGGGTTACAATGATGCAAGTGATCCTTAGACCTGAGGCACCATCGATGTCCTGTGTTAGGGATATTAGGGTTTGATAGTACAATGTACATATCCTAACCATGGAATTTGTGTATGTACTCATTGGCCCTAATATACCTGTCATGGGGACATATGAGTGTACAACAATGAATCTATCACTCTCAGTAAAGAGAGGGAATGCCTCTTATTATTCTCAAAGATATAATTCATATAAGTCTTTGGCCAAAACAGTTGGGAATAAGAAAACTGTTTCTTGAGTATCCCAAGGTTGAATTTATATTTTGAGAATCACATACAAAATGTTAAATTAGAGTTTGACATATTATCCAATACCCAAGTAATTTAACTAAGGCATTGTTTGATGGAAGGATTGAATTGTATCTTAATTGTAACTGAAGGGTTCACTGTGTTATGATTAACCTTCACACAACCTAGGGTGTGTCTTGACATATTGCTAGATGTCACTCAGGACTAGTAGAGGCCAAAGAGAAATTGATTTCTCAAAAGGAAATTAGAAGAGTTCTAATTTGAACCTTAAATAAAAGTAGTTTTATTTGAAGGATAATTTATTATCCTAATTCCTACTACTAGGTTGTTGTGAACCTAAGAGGTCACACACATATAGTTGCTAGCTTCATTTAAAGAAGAAGAGAGAATAATATGCAAATATTAATTAACTAGAATTTCAAATTTTTGAAATTTGAATTTTGAAATTTGAATTTAGAATTTTGAATTTTGAATTTTGAATTTTGAAATTTGGAATTTTGAATTTTGAAATTTGAAATTTGAAATTTGAATTTTGAAATTTGAAATTGTCATGAGATGGCAAGATAATTAAAGATTTCAAATAGTTAATTGAATTTCAAATTAGTTGAAATTTAAATTTGAAATGGTTTCAAATTATAGATAAGATGACAAATTATCTATCATTGCATTTATATTTTGAATTTGATTTATTTCAAATTTGAAATATGGTTATCATCTATCTAAGAGAGCTAGCACTCATAATATAGATAGACAAGAGGGGGCCGGCCATGCATAGTAAGAAAGGATCAAAAGTGTTTTGTGAAAATTCCCTAGACATCTCTTCTCTCTCTCATTTCTTGGAGCTTGCAACTAGTGTGGATCAATCTTGGAGGCCTTCATCTACTTGGGGCTGATCTACAATCATTTAATCCTACTCTTAAGGCTATAAATGTAAGTTTTTTACATTATTTAAGTATTGATTACATAGCTTATACAATCATCATGTGATTTTGGTTCATATTCCATGGAGAAAAATTTTATTCCTCACATTTCCATGGGATTCTTTCAAAATGCACTTTTTACATCCATTTGGAATAGAGTACAATTGAGATGGCATGCAACAGACAATAACAAGCGAACAGACTCGAGCCTAGCAACAGGAGCAAAAGTTTCATCAAAATCTATACCCTCTTCCTGAGTATAACCCTGTGCAACAAGTCTAGCCTTGTTCCTAACAATGACACCAGATTCATCAGTCTTATTTTTAAAAATCCATTTAGTTCCAATGACATTCTTATTTGAAGGTCTAGGAACTAAATCCCAAACATCATTTTTGACAAACTGATGAAGTTCTTCTTGCATGGCAATAACCCATTCCTCATCAAGTAAAGCTTCTTTGACATTTTTGGGTTCAATCTTAGAAGTATAACTAAGAAATGTCATCTCATTCTCAATTTGTCTCCTAGTCCTAACTCCAACATCAGGTTTTCCCACTATATTCTCACTAGGATGATATCTTTTAGACCAAGAATTGGAAGGAATTGAATCATCAATAGGTGTGATATCCTTCACTTGATCATCACTACCTTTTTCAACTTGAACATTACTAACATCCATATCTTGAGATGGTGAACAAGGGGCATTAAATACTTCACCTTCAACTTCAAAAGATTTGTCAATTTCTTTACTAACCATATCATTAATAACCACATTTATCGACTCCATCATAGTAACATTTGCTAAGGATTCTCTATCCCTAAGAATGTAACATTTGCTTCCAAAGACTCTAAAGTATTTCAAATTAGGTTTATTTCCTTTCCACAATTCATATGGAGAACATTGTGTGTGGGGTCTCACATAGACTCGATTGAAGATATGACATGCAGTACTGGCTGCCTCAACCCAAAAATGTTTAGCTAAAGATTTGCTCAAAAGCATGACACGAGCCATTTCTTGAATGACTCTGTTCTTTCTTTCAACAACACCATTTTGTTGTGGTGTTTTAGGGGCAGAAAATTCATGATTAATGCCCTCACTGTCACAGAATTCACTGAATTATGAATTTTCAAACTCCCTTCCATGATCACTTCTTAACCTGATGATTTGATTGATTGTACATCCTTTCTCAATTTGAAGTTGCCTACACAAGGCTTTGAAGCTTTCAAAACAATCAGACTTTTCTCTTAAAAATTTTACCCAAGAGAATCTAAAGTAATCATCAACCATCACAAAAATGTATCTTTTTCCTCTTAAACTTTCAGTTCTCATTGGACCCATGAGATCAACATGAACAAGTTCTAGAGTTCTAGATGTATTAATACCACTTGTCTTTTTATGAGACACTCTAATTTGTTTGTCCTTTTGACATGGTCCACAAACGCTTTCCTCAATTTTGTCAAACTTAGGAACTCCTCTAACAATTTCATTTTTTGACAATTTTGAGAGATCTTTGAAATTGATGTGACCAAGACATTGATGCCAAAGCTCAACATCATCAACTTTGGCTCTATTACATACGAGGGACTCATTTGGAACTATTCCATAACAATTGACACTTGTCCTTTTTCCTTCAAGAACACAATTTCCATCTTTACCAAAGACACGACATGTAGTCTTGGTAAAGTTCACTGAAAAATTACTATCACAGAGATGACTAATGCTAATAAGATTAGCTTTAAGCCCATCAACGAAAAGGACATCCTCTAGCTTAGGAAAGCCATGAGATTCAACAATCCCCTTACTTTGAATATTTAACCTATTACCATCACCAAAAGTGACAGTCCCTCCATTACACTCTTCAAGATGAACAAACATAGACTTGTCACCTGTCATATGACGAGAGCATCCACTATCAAAATACCACTGTTTACTCTCCTTTGCTCTCAAGGCAGTGTGAACTACCATACATCTAAGACTCTCATTTCTTACCCAAATTTTCTTACCTGTCCTAACCTCATGAAACTTAGGAAGTTTCCTATTTGATCCCAAATCAACTTTTATCCTAGGAGCATTTCTCGGTCTAGACACTTCATGAATTTTGTGAAGGAGAAAACAATTCAGTCTAATGTGACCAACTTTTCCACAATGATGATAAGTAGGGGAGAATTTCTTAACTTGACCTCTATTCATCAATTTGAAACAATTTGGTCTTGAATGACCAATAACACCACAGTGATGACAAATCACTTTCTTTTGTGAAGAACTCTTCACTTGAGTTTTTTTCTTTTCTAGGACAATTAGGTCTTATGTGTCCTACAACACCACAAGAATGACATGTGGGAATCTTCTTGAAGGAATTTGGATTGAAGTAAGGCCTCTTATGACTAGGTTGGGACAAAGTCTCATTTTCAAGAGATGACTTAAATGAAGGAACAAACTTTGTTCCCGAGGTTGATGGGACACTAGATGATGCAACATAACCTAGTCCAGATTTATCACTAAAAGACTTCCCAATACTAAGAATGTGATCCAATTTTTTACTCCCATTGGACAATTTCAACAATGTCTCTTTAGCTAATTCCAATTCCTTTTCAAAATTTCTAACCTTAAAACACAAGCAACTATTACTTTCAACCTCTGTCTTGAGTCTTGATTTAAGACTCTTAACTTCCTTTTGATACTCACTCATTTTTGACACACAAGATTCATTATCCTATTTCAAAAAAATAAGTTTATCATTCAAACCAAATTTTTCAGTTTTCACATCTTGTATGTGTAACACATGATTTTTCAGCTCTTCCTTGAGCATCTCAATTTCTTTCTTATCAGACTTGGCTTTAAAGGCCAAAGTCACATTTTTCTTTTTAAGTTGATATGCCTCTTCATAGAGGTCATCATAAGCCTTTTAAAGATCAGTGTCATCTTCCTCAATACTTTCAGACTCATCACTAGACACCTTAAGCAATAACTCTAAGTCATCTATGTCCTTTTTGTTGGAAGACTCTTCATGAGTTTCCAAAGACACAACAAAAGCTTTCAACTCATTTTCCTCAACAACATCAGACAATTGATTATCAAAACACATAAGAATACCAACAAGTTCATCAAGTACAATAGAATTTATATTTTGACAGTTTTCAAACTCAACAACTTTCATAGAGAGTCTAGAAGACAAAGAGTTCAAAACTTTGTTAACAATTTTTGAGTCATCCACCTTTTCTCCTAAGTCATTCAAGGAATTCACAATGTCACAGAGTTTTGTGTAGAATTCACAAAAGTTTTCATGGTCACTCATCTTAATAACATCAAATTGATTCATTAGACTATTTAGCCTATGATCTTTCTCAAATATGCTTCCCTCATAAACAATCACAAGATGATCCCAAGCTTGTTTTGATGTTTCAAAATTTTCAATGAGATTTAGATCATGATCATTTAGAGCATCACATATAAGTTTGAAACCCATTTTATTCCAATTTTGAGAATCAATTTCATCCCTACTCCAATTTTCAAGAGGTTTCAAGATGAGTTCACCATCATTGTTCAACATGGGATGTGACCAACCCATTTCTACACTTCTCCACACATTAACATCAATGGATTGCAAAAAGATTTTCATCTTAATTTTCCAGTAAAAGAACTTGATGTTTTCCAACCTTGGGGGTTTTTGAACACAAGTGGCTTCACACAAAGAATTTGTAGTCACAACAAAAGCAGTGAAATTACCCTCTGTTAGCCTAAATGGTTCCAATCCAGCATATGTTATATGGTTTTAATGATAACAAACATTTGCCGCTGCGTTATCCAAATATCTTGTGCTTAAATGTTAAATTTGTAAGACAGATTTTCAAGATAGACAGGAGCAAACAAATTGACAACAAAATCCATGAATTGGAGGCTCAAGTGTTGAATATGTTACTATTCCCAGAAAAATTATTTTTCCGTATGAAAAATTTGGCTAAGTATGAAAAATGAATTTTTGATATACTGAGTTTTCCAAAATAATTTTTGGCGGTAATTGATCCCTATATACTCATTAACTAAGTACAGCCTTGAGGTAGCTTTTATACGTGGTATATAATACCTTACTCGATAGATCAATTTTTGACACTGTTCACGAAAATTATTTTTTGTACTAAAATTGATTTTTTACATTTTGATTTATTGGGAATTTGATTTTCTAGTATTTTCCATTGAATCCAAATGGGGGGTACTTCCTTATTTACATTGTAAACTTAAGTAAATGAAAGTAAAAGTAATTAAAAGTAAATGAATATGTAAATAAGTGTTCTGCAGGAATAGTTGGCAGGTTGCTGTTGGAGTAATTGTCAAAGCTGCTGCTGCAACATTTGACATTGTGAATGCTGACTCAAACATGGCTGCACCTCCAAACGGATTTGTTGCATTTTTCAAACCAGTTTGAATCTGCAGATTGCCAAGACGCTCCTCCTAGACGCTCCAACGTAAAGCTGATTTCTAAGGCTATAAATACACTTGCCATGAAGCCTAATTCTACACCCAATCATATACACTATTGCAGCTTACAAGTGTTCATCATTCTTGAGTGATTCAATTCATGTATTTCTCTCTATAAGCAAATTAGTTTAAATCTTTGAGAGATATTATTGAGAGCGTATTTGATGTATTCTCAGTGTTGTTGAGAATCATATTGGTGGTCATCCATATTCACTTGTATTTCTTGTGAATTTAAGGTTTTGTATAAACCTTGTTTGGTGAGAGTCTTCCACTGTGAAAGAAGGCTGTGTAAAGGTTTGAATCTCCACCGGAAGTGAGATTGATAGTGGATTAATCCTTGAGACGGAGATCTTGAGGCGTGGACGTAGGCGGAGACCGAACCACGTTAAAATCCTTGTGTTTGAATTTCTCTAACTCTATCTCTTGCATTTAAATTCATTTACTTGCTTTATATTTTGCTGAGTTGAGATTTAATCTTGCATTCTAGTTATTAAAAGTTTGAGTTTTCAAAAACACTCTATCCCATTTTTATATTAGTTTTTAAATTGCCAATAATCTATTCACCCCCCTCTAGAGTATATTTTGGGCCAACACCCTCTTCATTCTCAGAATCATTCTCGTGAGAGGTATTATTCTCCTCATCACTATCACTCAAGGTTGCATTATGAGCTTTATTTTGATTCCTTATCTTTTCAGGACACTCTGCAACCCTATGACCAGGTCTGTGACAATTGAAACATTCTTTTCCAGTTTTTGAATTCCAATTGTCAACTTTTGATGATGATGTCCCTTGACCTTTGTCAAACTTTTTATTTTGATTTGAAAAACCTTGTTTAGCTTTGAGATATTTTTTGTATTGTTTAACAAACAGTGCAAGTTCATCATCATTCACATCAAGAACATTTTCATGTGATTTAAGATCTTCCTTCATTGAAGATAAAACAATACCTTTGTTTTTACTTTTTGAATCTTTTAGATTCATTTCAAATGTTTGAATGGATCCAACCAATTCATCCACTCGAATCGAACCTATGTCTTTGCTTTCTTCAATGGCAGTAATTTTGGGTTGAAAACGGTCAGGAAGAGATCTTAAAATCTTTTTGACAACTTGAAAATCAGGAATTCTTTCACCAAGATTAAAAGAGGAGTTAACAATGTCACTCAACTTAGCATAAAACTCTGAAAATGTCTCATTTTCCTCCATGCTAATTCTTTCAAACTGTGAAGTGAGCATTTGAAGTTTTGAGTTCTTGACTAGGGTGGTACCCTCATGGGTTATTTTCAAAATATCCCATGCTTCCTTGGATGTTTCACACATCATGATTCTATGATATTCACTAGCAGTTAAAGCATTGCAAATAGCATTTAGACCTCTACTATTCCAACTCGCTTTTTCTAATTCTTCATTTTCTCACAAATCAGCGGGTTTAGGAATGGTATCCTCACCAACTTTCATAGTGGGAGGAATCCAACCTCGCTCAACAGAGACCCATACCCTTTCATCTAGAGATTTCAATAATATTCTCATCCTAGCCTTCCAATAGGCATAATTTGATCCATCGAACTTTGGTGGACGTGTAACAAAATTTTCTTCTTCCATGGAAGAGTGAAATTATGATCTAGGGACACTATCACCTAGGTGTAAGCCTATCATAGTGAATTAGGCTTTGATACCAATTGAAAAACCTAATCCCTACTAGATCACAAGTATTTCACCCCTTTTTAAATTCAAGCAACAAGTATTTGATAAATCAACCACACTCTACAAGCATGTTTTGAATTGTATATGAACACCAAATAACATGTAGATAGAGAACACAAGATAAATCAACTATCAAGAGGGATCCATGAACACAAGAATCATTCCATCCTTCTTGATAGTTAGAATTCACATCAAAATGTATTAAATGAACACACGATATACGTGGAAACCCTTTCGGGAGAAAACCACGGGAGAACAAGAGCAATCCACTATGAAAAAAAAAGTTACAGAGATTATACCATACACTCTATCTCACCAACACATGGCCTAGTGTACTGAGATCTTCTCAACTCAGTCCATTGAGTCCTCCTTCTTCAAAGCTTGCTCAGCAACTACTCAAGTAGTCTCACTCTTGATGCCTTCATCCAAGAGCCATGAGAATGATCCTATCTCCACAGAAGATTCTCATAAGATGCATATAAGTTTGGTTTCCAAGGTTTCTAATCCATTTTAAGAGAAGTTCATGATCAATCAATGAACATTTAAGCTCAATCTCAATTTGGAAAGGAAAAAACAACAACCCACAAGTGAAGAACCAAGGTGGGTCTAAGAATAGAAATGTTCTCTGGCGGCTGAGATCACTAGAATCTCGAGTGACCTAATGTTTATATAGTGTGATAAGAGATCAATGAGAAAACAGGGTAAAAAGTAGGAAAAATTAGGGTTTGCACGAACTTGGATCGATCCAGCCAAGACTTGGATCGATCCAAATTGAATTGACCAAAAAACAAGCTTCTGTAGTTGAGTTTAACTCGAAATTGGATCGATCCAGCCAAGGCTTGGATCGATCCAGCTTGGTCAAATTTCAATAAACAGACAAGGATTGAGATGATGTTTCGATCCAGCTTGGTCAAATTTCAATAAACAGACAAGGATTGAGATGATGTTTACATGGG
This sequence comes from Hamamelis virginiana, assembly GCA_017140935.1. Classification (NCBI taxonomy): domain Eukaryota; kingdom Viridiplantae; phylum Streptophyta; class Magnoliopsida; order Saxifragales; family Hamamelidaceae; genus Hamamelis; species Hamamelis virginiana. The sequence goes on along the minus strand of JAESVK010057118.1, from coordinate 2,221 downwards.
ATCGATCCAGGTCAAACTTGGATCGATCCAAGTACTTATAAAATCCCAAATTCACATGTTTAAAAGAAATGTATTGAATTCTAACCTCCTAGGTTCAATCCTTAGGTCACTAGGTCACTTACCATCCTAATCCATGGAGATATAGGAGCATTTTAGCACGGCTTCACTTGTGATCATCGGTACACATCTATAATTGTACAACCCAAACCAAGTTTTGAAACGAAACAAGCCAACACTCATAAACTAAACCTAACAGATAGGTTGTCAGAGAGTGCGCGCAACTGGGAGGTTAACACAACTCCCGATGTTGCAAAGAGAGCTAGTAACCCAAGTAGTGGTGGAAAGTTCCTACTTAAGGAACAAGATGACCTTCAAGCCAAGGTGGCAAGTTTAACTAGGAAGTTAGAGGCCCTAGAAATGCAAAAAGTCAATGAGGTTACCGCGGTGCCTGTGGTGCCAAACGTACCTCCTACACCTATTGTGCCTAGTGTTAGAAGTATGCCCTAAAACCAATCCTAAAGGGTATATTAAGTTTCATATTATCATAATATATGGAAGGTATAACTTATCTAATATGTTCTAACATATATGATAAGGTCGTGATTGCTCGCAATCATATGCTCTAATTTGATAGTCGTTATACCTAATTGCACGCTAATGGTGGCGTAATTCGATCGGTTTCGTTAAGTTAGTCATTTATGTTGTTCATATGTGCATTGTAGGTTTTTGGCCTATTAAAGCCCAAATTCGCTTTCCAATGAAGCGCGACTCGCAGTCGAAGGATGGGGCAGCATTGAGGGAGCATTGAGCACCAGTCGAAGGCTTTTTCTGGGAATTTTTGGTCATCTATCGATAGGTGCAGGAAGCTATCGATAGGTGACAGTCTCTGCATGACAATAAATCCATCTCGAGGAAGATCTATCGATAGGCAAATTGTCCTATCGATAGATGTCAGCTTCTGTTTCGCATTTTGGAAATGTATAATTTTGAGCTATCGATAGATGTCAGCTTCTGCATCTTTACATTTTGGAATTTATTTGGAGACCTATCGATAGGTGCGGTAGCATATCGATACATGGCAGTTTCTGACCTCTCAAGTCCGGCAATATTTCCATCATCTATCGATAGCGCGTTGGGTATATATCGATAGGTGACCCTTCTAGTTCCATGGCGATTCAAAGATTCGTAATCTCTATCGATAGGCGTTCGACCGCTATCGATAGAGATTCTTCGTTCAAGCTTCATCGCAGTTTATCTTCGCAGCCTCTATCGATAGGAGGTTGTCTGATCCGAATTTACTGCTTAGTTTTTGTGTAATAATGGTGGGTTTGAAGGACAATTTGGTCATTTAACTCCTTGACTTTTGGGGGAGTATAAATGCCAGCTTTATTATGAGAGAGACAAGCTTCCTTTTTTTTTTTGTTTTCTAGTTCATAAAGTTAGGATTTGTTTGTTTGTGCTTTTCTTGGCACTTTCTGTTAGAGGTATGCCCTAAAACCAATCCTAAAGTGCATATCTATTTCATATTAGGATAAGAAGGTACTGCTTATCGTTTGTATATTTAATTATATATACGATAATGTCCATGAATAAATGATAAGAGAAATGTGTATCTCAAGTTTGTTGAGATATGAAGACTCATATTTCTCATATACATTTATTCTTAAAGTGTTCCTGCTCATAGGTTTATTAAAGAGGACATTTATTAAACCGGCAAGAGTGGCACAGATTTAAACTAACTATAATGGGAGGATAGGTAGTCTTTCCTATCAGTGTAGAGACACTTAGGTTAATCTATGGGTGCATATTAGAGAATATGTACACTGAACTTGATCTACTAGAATATTCCTATGGATATTAAGTTAAAGGAATATTCTTATGTTACGTCCATTTGGTAATCCTAAGACCTAAGACACCATGGATGTCTTGTGCCTGAGTTATTAGGGTTTGATAGTGTTTTATGCAGCCTTGATCTTAAGGTTGTAGTCAGCACTCATTGGCTCTAATAGGTCTTGCATGAAGGCATATGAGTGGTCAATAAGGAATCATCACTCTCAATGTTATGAGAGAGAATGTCAGGGTCAGTTCTTAAATATAACTCTCAATGTGAATCTCTGGCCAGAGTGATAGATGAAATATGAAAGGGTTTCATAGGGTTCATCTTATTGAGATTATAATTTGAAGAACATATGACAAGAAAGTTAAGATAGGGTTTTGACTT
>JAESVK010057108.1:0-10873 GCA_017140935.1 Hamamelis virginiana | reverse complement strand
CTTTATCTTTATTGACTATGGCTCAAATTAAGCCACTGCAGTCAACATTATTTATTTATTTATTAATAAAGGAGAGAGTAAATATGCAACACTTTAATTGTTTAGGACTGTTTTTAAGTATTTTAAAGTAGTGTATTGACATAAATTTAAAGGAAATTTTCTTTAATTTATTATTTTATTGAGAGTGGAAATAAATGTCTTTATACTATTATCAACATATATAGATAATCACTTTCCAAAAAGAGCTTTGCTAGGATTTTTTCCTATTTAGTTAAAAACTTTCATAGAATTTTTAATGAATTATAAAAATGAAATGTATATATCGTAGAATTCACTTCATCACTGTATGTATGAAATGGTCCAGTAGGGATTAGTTTTTTCGTAAATCCTCTCTGAGAATGGTTTGTCCTTGATTGGACCGGGAGGAAATTTAGTTCGATATATACAAGCAGACTTAGGATATCCTTTTGGTAGTAAAACACAAAAAAATAAAAAAATAAATAAATAAATAAATCCACACACCATGAATTTTAACATGAAGTCTTGGCTTTTCCCTCCAAAAAAGTGAAAAAACATACCATTAACCATTATATCAACCCGTATGAAACGCCACCGCAACCTTTACGTGAATGCGGCACACACACTATCCTATCTTCTCCACCCCACTCTTTGAACAGTCCAAAACCCAGAAACCAAAACCCCACTCTGTTACAGAGTCAAAAAAGTCTCCCCCAAAACCCCAAACCCATTAAAACTAAAAACTAACCCCAAATGCAAGCTTCCACACGCCTCCTCCCACGTGCCTCAACCTTTAAAATCCCCATTTCAAACCTCGAGAGATTAACCAGAACAGAGAGAATAAGGAGGGGGAGAGATAGAGAGAGAGATGGGATCTGCTGCACTGCTTCTCACTCTATCAATCATCTCCCTCCTCACCCCACCATCAACGGCGGCGCTGGGATTCACCTGCAACTCAACCGGCTCCTGTCGCGCCCTCATCGACTACGTGTCCCCCAACACTACTTATCTCTCCGTCATTAATACCCGATTCGGAATAAAATACCTCGACACTCTTCTCGGCGCCAACAACTATCCGGCCGCGACCTCATCGAACCAAATTGTAATCGCGGGGGACACAATCAAAATCCCCATCCCCTGTATATGCACCAATGGCTCAGGGATCTCCAACAAGGTTCCAATCTATACAGTACAGCCAAACGACAGCTTGGATCACATAGCCGTCGATGTTTTCTCGAGATTGGTGACGTACCAGCAGATCCAGGAAGCTAATAATATTTATAATCCTAATTTGATTGTTATTGGGCAAAATTTGACGATTCCATTGCCGTGTAGCTGTGATGCAGTGAATGGATTGGAGGTTGTTCATTATGGACACGTGGTGAAATCTGGGAACTCTGTAGAGCAGATTGCAGAGGAGTATGCTACTACTCAGGAGACGCTGTTGCAGCTTAATGGGCTTACTGATCCTAAAGATCTTCAAGCCGGTGCAGTTCTTGATGTTCCTCTTAAAGGTCTCTCTCTCTCTTTATACCCTTTTTCATGTACTTTCTCTCACTTTCCTTCACTTTCTTTCATTTTCTTGTCGGTCAATTTCTCTTACGAAAATGATATACCAAATGATTATTTTTAAATTTGAATATTGAAGGAAATGCTTCGTTAGTAGAAATAATTTTTTTTTTTTTTATCAAGAAAAAAAAATGTTTAAAAATTACATACATACCAATTGGAGCTAGCAGGGAGTTGGATTATTAGCTCATCTTCTAACTCGCATGTTGTACTATTCAGATGTTCTTAGTTCTTATACCTTTCCGAAAGAAAATACATACATAAGTTTAAACAAAAAAAAAAAAAACAATTTTGAATTATTGATTTATAATTTATTGTTAATCAGTCCACCCAGCTTATATAATTTATGTCAGCATGAAGGCCAATAAATAATTTTAAGATGCATATTTTAAAAAACTGTTAGTTAAATTAGAAATTGTATTTATGGATGTTACACACGTCAAAAATTATACTGATACAGTGTCAGAATTTTAAAATATAATTATGAAAAACTGTAGCCATTGAAAATATTTACAATTTTTTTCAGTGATATTTATGAGAAATAAACTACTGAATCACTATAATTTTTGATATATATAAATACAATAATTTTTCAGAATATACATCACACAATCATTTATTGATTTCGTATAGACATAAGCTTATATAAATTTAGTCATTTCTTTATTATTAATTATATAATTTAAATAGTTGGTGCAACGTAATGGGGATGGCGGGAGCCGTGTGGCAAGCTAAAAAGGGGTCAACGGTTCGCGAGTGGCGTATGGAACGGAACAGGGCGGACAGCTCAGACCTGTCCTTTCCTAGGGCTCATGTGGGTCTCACATTCAAAATGGTCTTGGCTGGATGGACTCTATTTATTGTTTGTCGTTGGTGGTTATTTGGATTTCATTCCACACTGAGGGTAAAAAATTCGTTGAAATTTATATTGGTAAGATAAATTAATCAAATTAAAACTTAGGCATCGTTTGGATTTGTTTTTCATAAGTACTTATTTATTTTTTAAAAATTTACAATACATAATTTCTTAGAAAAATTTTAAAAAAGCAAATAAGTACTTATAAAAAACAAATCCAAACGGTGCCTTAATTTTAAATTCATTAATTTCTCAAGTTCTCAACTCGACTTAATTATTATTATTCAGTTTTAAAAATTTGTTGATACTTTTTACTATCAAACTAATTGAATTTTACTTGAAACTCGCTCATAAAATAAATGAACCAAATCAAAATTTATTTTTGAATTGATTAATTTATTAAATAAAACTTAAATAATTTACTAGACATACCATTTTGGATAAAGTATTAAGCATACTATATGTTAGAAATCAGGATGCAATTCAATAACTTAAGTTATGGAGTTGGATCCTGATTTCTAACATAATATCATAACTAAGTCTTGGGTGGGCTCGTATTTCCATTCCCTCACTCCTGTGTCATTGCCGCGGTATCTATCCTATGTCTCAATGCTCGGGGGCCTCTTTATCCAGAAACTCGTGGACCTACCAAATTTTTGGCTCAAAATTTCATCGCTCGCGTACATCTGGACTGTATGTGGGAGTAGTGTTGAAAGATTTGTCCCACACCGGTTTTCCACACCACCCAAGCTTGGTTGATAAATTATAGAGACTCTCCACTTGGTAATTTAAGAATACTTTGCTTTATCTTGTAACACAAGCATGTGGGTGTTACAAAAGAATGAATTTACAAAAGAATGGACTTAGGTTTCCGAATTCCTACCCATCTTGATTTTACAAAAGAATGAATTATTTAATTATAGTATGGTTCCATATTGTATTTCTTCCCCATATTAAATTAAAAGGAAAAAAAACAAAATCTTGGATGGAATCCTGCAACAATATTTTAAAATGAAGAAATGCATGTGATTGATCATTGATTTAGAAATATTTATTTTTGTTTGATTTATATTGTATGGTGAAATGATACAAAGAAAATGATAGTTGGGTTACACTACACCTCATCTGCATTAATTATATAGTATGATTATAATGTTAATTATACAAGCTGCATGTGCTTATAAGTCCATTCCTAGCTGGAGGGAAATTTAATTGGGACAGAATTATTTGGCAAATATAAAAATTTGGTCAATTGATGCTCAGTTTGACTAGTTTTTACTCTACCACTGTTTGGTAAAAATCCCAATAAGACAAATACAATTTTTTTTTTAATTTTTTTTAAAAAATAAGTCTAAGCTAGTTTATTTAAAAATCAAATAACTATAATAGAGTTTACGTATCTATCTTGATCTAATTTTCAGAATTCCCAAACAGGTCGATACTCAGACCAACTTGCTTAGTTGTTAGTGGTTGCATTAACTTAGGCAGCTAATCATAGAAAATAACCAAGTATTATTTGCATAGTATTAGAGTATTTGGAAAATACAAAAACCTCATCAGCTGTAAATAAAATTGATTTGTTTTGATTTCATCACGGTTAGACAAATTCCATTTTTTCGTAAATTTAATCAACCTTGTATAGAAAACGCTTTTATTTTATCTTATTTTGTCATTTTAAGACTAGGAATTCATGATTACTGTGATAATCTCCATCGCTAATTCGATCATTTTGTTCTTTCCAAAGTTTATTTCTTAATTTTCTATAATTGGAATTAACAATGTTAATTTGGATGTTTTTATTCACAGTTTGTTCATCAAAGGTTCAGAATGACTCATTGGACTACCCTTTACTAGTCTCTAATAACACATACGTCTACACTGCCAACAACTGTGTAGAATGCAAGTGTGATTCTGCAAACGACTGGACGTAAGTTATCTTCACTCAGATGGCCTCTGTTTTATTCTCAAGAATCAATCTATCTAATTAATTTTCATGTCATTTTTGCTTTTATTGGGTGCCTGATGATCAGATTACAATGTGACCCAGCCCAGATTAGCACAGCCAATGGAACATGCCCTAGTATGCAATGTCAATTAGGTTCAAACAGTTTGTACATTGGCAACACAACGTCATCGTCATCTTGTAACAGCACAATGTGTGCATATGCTGGTTACTACGCCAACCAGACCATCCTCACCACCATTGTAAACGAATCCATTTGTCCCGGTGAGTGAATGAATGCTATGAATTTATTTATTTTCTTTTGTTTTAATTCGAGCATCTTCAATGGCCTGCCATTGGTGCCACCAAATTAGGAAGACGGCCAAAAAAAAAAAAAAAAAATAATTTTGCTTCAATGGACTACCAATAATGGTTCTCAAATTTGGTAATGGCAATAATGTCTTCTATTTTTGGAAATATTTTTAACAATTGCCATCTCCTCCCAAATAACTCCACTTTAGATTTTCTTGCAAAAATCAAGATGAGATTGATAGGGATGTCAACGGGGCGGGTTTGGGACGGATCACCCCTTCCCCGACCCTATCCTATTTAAGAAAATCTCATCCCGTTCCCGTCCCAAACCCGTGACGGGCAGGATTAAAAATCTCATTCCCTTCCCAATTAAAATATCCCATCCCGTTACCGTCCCATTTATTTTGGCGGGGCGGGTTAAATGGGTCATGCGGGTCACAAGTTATCTAGTGTTCAAAAAATACAAATCTGCTCAATTTACAGTAATTGGACAAACAAGTAGAATGGTAAAGTCAAAAGTTTCTTTTTCTTCCCTTTTCAAGGCAACCAAACAAGTATCTTATGGCAAAATGCAGCACGATTCTTGATTTTATTTATTTATTTTAAAAAAAAAAAAGAAAAAAAAACCAAGCCCATTATCACCGGCCTTGACATCTCTAACAGTACCAAAATCACAATCCAAACTGTTATCTTTCTCTTTGGCATTTTATCAAACAGTTTCCAAGCATCACCCAAAGTCACGAAAAAGGCCACACTTCCACAAAGCCAAGCTAAAGATTCATACTATATTTAAAAGAGAAGTAGAAAATGAAGAACTTCAAACTTCTATGAAATAGTAACTAGAATAAAATGGAGACTGGTGGTCGACGGCGTTTTAAAGAATATACTTAGTGTTTTAAAGAATCAAATCTAAAAGAAAAAACGATAAAGATCAGAATATACTTAGTGTTTAAAAGAATTTCAACAAAATTGTTTAAGTTGAAAGACAAAATTTCAGTCAAAGACAACAAGAAATGGAGAGCAACGGATGGTTTTCTTATAAAAAATCTTATGCATTTATGTGTCTGATATATAAACATAAAACAATACATACATATATAGAGGTCGACGGTGGAGACTGGTGGTTGACGGCGCAAAGCAGCGGTGAGCAGTGAGCAGCGGTGCGATGAGGACGGGTGGTCGACAGCGCAAGCAGCGGCGCGATGGAGGACTGGTGGTCAACGGCGCAGCTGAGGGCTTTCACTCAATCACTCCTTTCAGCCTGAGGATTCGAAGGAAATGAGAGTTTCTTTCATAAGTTCATTTAGTCATGTTTAGGGTTTGTCTCATGAGGGTATGATGGTATTTGTAAGTGATAAATTAAGGGTATAACAGTAATGTCAAATTCAAAATAATTGTATTTAATATATATATATATATATATATATATATATATATATATAATCGGGTTGGGTTTATAAGTGTATATCCCCAACCCGCCCCGAACCCGACTGGATTTTAGAAATCAATCCTAAACCCGCCCATAATCCTATTATAATATTTATATTCGAATGCCAGCTTCGGAACTAGGTAAGTGTATTGTCATAGATTTCCTTTTAATCACTTTACATGTATAATGCTTGACCCCAAAAGTCCTAGCCAGTAACCAGCACTAGTTAATCATATCGCAAAGTAGCTTATCTGTTCTAGTAGAATTGATTAGGATGCATAAAAACACGTGAACTTTATTTACGCATTAAGGATCTCAGGACAACAGATGAACTAAATTTGAATAAATCCAGGCTTTAAAGAAGTTGTACTTTGGCATTTGCAGAAAATTTTTAAATAGCACAACTTGATTTCTAGTGTTATCTGTTGTAGAATCAATGGGCAATTCCAGACAGAGACAGAAAAGAATAGTGATCGCAACACTTGTGTCAACATTTTCTGGAATACTTCTCTTGGGGTTGGTATGCTTGTGGCGTATAATTCGGGAGAAGAGGAGAAAGAGAAGAGGTAAATATACTCATCTATCCTTGTCAATATTATTGAGATAAGAAGTATATCACTGATCCAGAGGCTAATATATTATATGTCCACTGTTGGAGTTGGGGCATGTCCATGTCAAATGGGCTCTCAGGCTCCAATGGGAAGAAACGGTGAGGATCATAGTCAGCTTTGTATTAGTAGGAATGCTTCTTCTAGGCCAGGTTCTGACCTTGCACATTTGGAACAAAAAACAAAAATACGCAAGGTAAACCAAATAGTCACATTATGGTAAAGTTACTTGTGCGCTTTCCTCCATTGCTACATAAGAGAAATAACCTCGCTCAGCCGCAATACTTGATGGACTGGCCTGGATAATACTGCAGCAGTGAGCCCAAAGAAAAGTTGATCTTGATTCCATGAATGGGTAGAACGTAGAAAAAGGATCAAATTGGCTCATATGCTTAGTATGAACTCTCCCTTAACACACTCTATTGCACACTTTCAAACACGTGCCCAAGTGGCATGTGGGGGGCTTGATCCACTCTCAAAACTTCACATTCATGCTCAATTGGCTGCATGCAGCAGCTCAAAAATCCAATTTCATTCTCCTACTAAATTCAATAAGATCTCTTACATAGCTTATCTTTAAGCTTTGGATTTTTTTTACCTGGAATCTTAGCATGCTCCTCCTTCACGTGTCATTTTAAATTGAGCAATATCACCTCTCAAAGAGGTGATGGACCTGCCATGTGATGGGTTTCTTTCAGGAATGTGTAAAAAAAAAAGAGGTTCAGTAAGCATATTTTAGGCTTCTGTTGTGCAACATTTTTTCATTTGTGGCAACATTTTTAAAAACATATTCCACATCCCTAAGTGATTTGACTAAAATGACAAAAATCATCCAACTGAAAGGATTTTTGTTTCCCTAAAAGAACCCCTTCAAAGGCTGGAGAAACGCAATTAAAATGAGAGGCATAGAAGGGGAGGTAACAAGCACGGGAGTGAATGAAATTCTATAACCAGTACAAGTTTCAAATCCAAGAAGAACCCAACTTGTGGAAGTTGCAATGCATGAATCAGACTTCCCTTAGTATTCTAAATAAAATTTATTCGATGTTTCATTTCGTTGTCTCAATACCCTATCATGCAGGGGAAGAGCGAGACAATCCAGAAAGAGACAATCCAGAAAGAAGTTACACCACTGAAGATCTAGAGTTACCATTATTTAACTTGGCTGCAGTATCTAAGGCCACCAAAAACTTCTCATTTAACAATAAGCTTGGAGAGGGCGGTTTTGGACCTGTTTACAAGGTAAGCGCAATGATAAACTTCAGTTCAATGTTTCGAGTTACCAAGTTTGCATGGTACAAAATAGAGGCCGTAAAGTCAGTATTTGTACCAGTAGTTTCTATCACTACTTTGCCGTTCCAACATTTCAACAAATGAGACAAAAATCATCATTTTAAATGTTAGCAAAAAATTTATCAGCACTTAGCCACTTAGAAAAAATAAAGATGCTATTTTCATTTTCTTGACAATGTCCCATTTGTAGATGTTATTGTAACTATTTAAAAGGTTTGTGACATTTTACATTGATGTGACTTTCGCAGAAGAAACATAATCTTTGAGTATAACCTAGAATAGCAATTTTCAGGGTGTGTTGGAAGATGGACAAGAAATAGCTGTGAAGAGGCTGTCAGTGAATTCTAGGCAAGGATTAAATGAGTTCAAGAATGAAGCTATACACATTGTGAAACTTCAGCACCGAAATCTAGTGACACTTCTAGGATGCTGCATTCAAGGAGATGAAAAGATGTTGATCTATGAATTCATGCCTAACAAAAGCTTGGACTTTATTTTTGGTATGACTCTCTCTCAAAACCCTTGCATATGTACTTTAGCTTGTCTAAATATGCAATTCTGTGTTTTCTCACTGTACAAGCTCCAAAACCTTTTTACTTTATGAGTGATATTTTGACAAAGACCTTAGGATAAGTTTTAAGTAACAAGATCTTGCAATGACATATGAAACAAGAGAAATGGGCAACTCTACTAGCCATTATTTTGAAGAATCAGCTTCCATTTATATTCAAGAATTTATGTAGCTGCTGAATGGATTATTTGGGTGAATAACTTGTACAGATCGCACACAGAGTATTCTATTGGATTGGCCTAGGCGCTTCCATATCATCAATGGAATCGCTCAAGGGCTTCTTTATCTTCATCGAGATTCTAGACTGAGGATAATCCACAGAGATCTCAAAGCCAGCAATATTTTACTTGATAATGAGATGAACCCAAAAATATCGGACTTTGGCTTGGCTAGAAGTTTTGGTGGAAGTGAAAGTCCGGCAAACACAAATAAAGTGGTTGGAACATAGTAAGTATCTATAGAATGTTATTTTTTATCTAATTTAATTGCTTGTTAATGTGTTTCTTTGTTCATTGGTTTCATGCAGTGGTTATATGTCCCCTGAGTATGCAATTGATGGGCTCTACTCAGTAAAATCCGATGTCTTTAGCTTTGGTGTTTTGTTGCTAGAGGTGGTGAGTGGGAAGAGAAACAGAGGTTTCTATCATCCAGAACACCACCTTAACCTTATTGGACATGTAGGTGTTTTGACTAATATTTGCTTATTTCTCTATCTTAGAACTACACCAAACTACAGCTGATAAAATGGTTTCAAATTGTTCAGGCATGGAGACTCCATATAGAAGGCAGGTCTTTAGAAATGATGGATGAATCAATAAGGGACTCACACAATCTATCTGAAGTGTTGCGATCAATCCACGTAGGTCTATTATGTGTTCAACGAGATCCGGAAGATAGGCCTAGTATGTCATCAGTGGTTCTAATGTTGGGTGGTGAGGGTGCATTGCCTCAACCTCGACAACCTGGATTTTACAATGAAAGGAATCCGGTTGAAGGAGATTCTTCATCAGTCATGCGTGAAGCACATTCAGCCAATGAAATCACCATTACACTATTACAACCTTGATAAAATTAAAAAAAAAAAACAAACACCATTACAATTGTTGTTTTGTATATCTCAGAACCTTTGATTTAAAAGCAAAAACCATTTCAATTGTTGCTCTTTTAGATTATTTATTTTATTCTTTGTGTAGGTTATATATTTGGGATGTAAGTATTATTTCCATTTCTTTGCAATAGCTCTTGAATTTGGATTTGGCTCACCTCTAGTCTAGTAGTTCCATATCATCAAGTTTCCTCTAGTTTGTTATTGTGTCACTTGAAATTTATAATTCTAGACGATGACAAAAATGCCTCTATACAAGAAAGAGATGCGTAAATCTTGCACTAATTAGTGAACAAAACAATCATAGTAGTGCTAGTTTGTTAGAGAAACAGAGCATTGACAGCAGAACGGGTAGAATAGTTAACACAACATAAAAGAATACTGACCAATTATATAATATTCTGCGACCGGATTTGCTGTTGCTGGAGCACAAATTAGCACATGCTGAACTTTTTATTGATGAGCGCCACATGAACAGTAGAGGGTATCGGATGGTGAAAACACGAGTGGAGAAAAACGCAGCCAAGCTGCGTCATTTTGATGCACGAAACATACCAGATGGTACTGCGGCTGGGATTGCAGGAGGAAATTGTGGCGGTGGTGAGGTAACAATGGAGGGTGGTGGAATTTCAGTAGGAGAAGAATTTGGAGAAGAATTTGGAGAAGATGATGTTGAAGCAAAATTTCCAAATTAGCGACACCCAAATCTCCAATTTCACTAAAAATCTGTTGGTCCCTGGTCCGGTGATAGATTCGTCGTGAGACTGGATATCACACAAATGAAATACTTGCAACTTAGTTTGAGAGAGAACTTCAAAGAGAAAGACAAACGTGGTTTGCATTACATTACATGGGTTTGTTTCCCATGTATTTATTGACACCAAAAGATGCCAATGACACCCAATGGGAATGGACACATCCTTATGAATGGTTGTGTCCATTCACTTCACCAATCAGATTTGTTCTCTATGGTGCTTATTGTGCACCCTCACACATGCTAGCATTTCAATGTGGGAAGTTATCACACCGTTTCATGTGTGCGATTCAGTGTGGAAAGACATACCATATTCCAATCTAATCACCAATAGCCATCAACTCCCACTTGATTAGAATGGAAAATTTTTTATAGATAACTTGACCCTGTTGGTAATATTATGAATACCATTTTTT
>JAESVK010057107.1:0-12030 GCA_017140935.1 Hamamelis virginiana | reverse complement strand
TAAAGAAAATAATTGATGACTTTCTTGCTCCCACTAGTCCCTTTTAAAAACAAGGTTTTTTATGTATTAAACCCTTTAATTACATAAAATTTCCTTTAATGTTTTATAAAGGTATAGTTTTTCAACTATTGTGGAAATCATGTTTTCTAATAACTCTTTATTTAAGAAAACTCACCTTTTAAAGTTTTATTTGAAATATCTCATATTATCAAATAATCTTTAAAATCTATCGTTTGACATTTTTAAGGTCTTATGGTGATATGAGATCTATGTAAATATTCTCAATATTACTCTTTTAGTTTTACTTCATATTAATCATTTGAACGTTTCAAATATCTATTATACATGAAGTATAATCAAACTAAAAGTTAGGGTTTATACATCTTATGTATCATCCCTTTAATCTCCATACACTGTTATATGTATTTATTCATTGCATTTATAAAGAATTAAGAACTTCAAGACAATTGCCAGAAAATATCCAAAATATCCAATATTAAAGATAATCTGTTTCAAAACATAATATTCAAAACTTAAATAAAACTTCAAAAGAAGTAATTATTACAACTGGCAATAATAAAAGAGTTCTTAAAATTCTTAAATAAATAAATCAAGAATCAAGCTTCAATGTCAAAGGTATCAACACTTTGATCCTTTCCAAACAGTTCTAGCTTGATGTTCACTCGACCTTCTGCTTCCCTCTGTCTCCTACATACAATCACATTGTATAATAAAACACAATTAGGTATCGTATACCACAAGCAGAATACTAATTTTTAATTAGTAAATGAATAAATAACAAGACGTACCACTAGAAGAACCATTCTTCAAAGAGGCGATGTACTTCTTGCAATTCCTTCTCTAGAGACGAATCTTGCCACAGTGGAAACCTTTTCCTTTATATCTCCTTTTCATGCTTCCTTTTGGCTTATCATTGGATTTCTTCTTCTTTCCCTTGCCCTTAGGCTTGGTATTGGAAGTTGAAACTCCATCTATAGCCACAACTGTCCCTTCTGATCCCCTTTTAAAGGAATCCTCAGCAGTTACTAACTTGTTCATCAAATCAGTCAAAGACAAATTTGAATTCACATCAGACATGTGAAAATCATTGATGAATGGTTTGTAACTAGCAGGTAGGGAATGAAGCAGTATGTCAATACCCATCTCAGATGTTATAGTAACACCTAGATTGTTTAAGGAGTTGATATTCTGGATCATCTTGAGACAATGCTCGTGAACGGATGACCCTTCAACCATTTTACAGGAGTAAAGTTCGCCTATAGTATTGCTTCTTGCAATCCCATCTTGTGAGCTATACATATCCTTAAGAAATGATAGGATCGATCGTGTACTGTCAAAGTGCACATCATCCTCCATCTCCTCCTTAACAGCCCTTTCTGACAAATCATTGGGGCACGGGGTATTTATGACAAGTTTGATTTTATCTGCGGCGGTTAAGATAATCTTGAAATTATTTAACCATTCTAGAGAATTCATGCCAGTCAAACGGTTGTCATCAAGAATACGAGAGAGAGGGTTTAGTGGTGCCATCTACAACAGAAAATAATATAAGTTTCATATTAATAAAACATAAAAAATTTTGGTCTTTAATTTCTATGTTTCCTCCCACTATTTTGTTCAAATCCCATACACCCTAAGATGAGACTTGGGAATTTCAAAAGATTGAATTTCCATAGCAGGGATTGGGGTCCCATTAAGAATTAGTAACCTCACATGTTAGTTTCTTGGACACTAACCCTTAATGAGTGGATAACTCTTTATCCTAATGCTTCACCTAAGAAAATTCCAATCATCCTTTAGCCTCTAAAATCGTAGTATCCTCACATAATAGTTTCTTGGATACTACATTTTAGTCAAGTTACACCTACCATTCACATGAGTATGGTCAATTGAATGTGGCATCCCTCACATGTTAGTTTCTTGGTAAGCCCCATTATCGCACCTCATGATATCCTATATGTAACAAGCCGGTTTGAACCTTCATAATGAATGTGTTCTTACATATCTGCAGCCAAACACATCCACCATAAAGACTCACCATTCTTGTAATGGTAGGAGGCTAAGATAAAGCCCAAGGCTTCTTCCTTACAACTTGATTTTATGAAAATAGGGGTTTTGTAAAAGAGGGTCTCAGTTTCATAAATATCCATACATCACATGCATCACAAATATATATCACCATATATAATTAAACAGGTTTAGACCCACTTTTATTATTAGTTCTCAATTATCCTCCCACTGTCCTCTGAGAGACTAGGGTAGATTCATTTTGAACATATAATAAATTAGGTCAAGGCCCTAACTAGCATACATCACATATATAAATGGGCCTAGGATAGATTATGGACTTTTAAGGGTGGGTTCAAACTTTGAGCCATAAAAGATGAACCCTTTGTTTATAAGGAGGGTTGGGTGATCGTAATTAAAACTATGTAACTATTACATATAAACAAAAATCTTCTCATAAGATCTTTGAAGTCCATGCCAAGTCCTTCCAAAGTCCTGGCTTTCCTCTCGTACATTACTCCACCAGGTTCCTTGAGTCCACCACAAGCTTCTTTGAATTACAATATAATAAAAAGAAAGGGATTAAGGAGAAGGGGATTACAGATGTAGAGAGAGGGAAAGAGGCATGCAAGCCCCAAATAATTACATCACCTTATTTAAATAAATTTAAATACAACCCATTCAAATAAAGCTATCACATCACATGCGGCCAATCACAACTCATTTTAATTGGTCTTTAGTCCATAATCATCCATTAACAGTTATACAATCACATTGCATAATAAACAAAAGCTACAAAAGCAAAGGCAATGATGGCAAATGGCATATAATTAGTTAAAGTCATGTCCTTATTATTATCCTATAATAATAATAATCTCATTATTATCATTATCCTACAATAATAATCAAATCCTTTTAATCGCATTAAAAGAATATCATCATATCCCATATGATCGAAACAAGTTTCTTTCTTCAATATAAATAAAACTACTAAAAGATACTAATAGGGTTTCAAATATAAAGAATTTAATTTGAGAAATTATTCTCACAATTCCTACCATGCTATTAACACTTTAATAAGCTCAGTAGATTAATCACTATTAACCTACATAGGTGGAATAAATAATAACTCAAAATAAAATTTTAAAGAAAGAAACAATTTCCATTTTTCAACAGAAATTTCAGAATTCAGCTACTGTTTTGGGACCAATCTTTCCTATATTAAAACAACCTTTTAAAATGTGAGAATACTCTATTTCACAAGGATTTTCAGTCCTCTTTCAAATGGCATAGGTCTCATTAAGTAATTCCAACGTTTGGTATCACTTTAAAGCGATTTGTGACTCGAACTCCAAACCATGGCAGATTCTGGAAATTCCTCACAAATGACTCTATTGGGCTTAACCTAGAGTGAACTAAGTCATGGAAACACTTCATTTCACTAGGTTTTTCAGTCTTCTTTCCAATGGCAGGGGTCTCGTAACTTGAATCCAACGTTTGGTATCAATTAGAGGCCTTTTGCGATAGAGAGTCAGATTTTGCAGATTTGACTCTTAATCAAAAAAATTCTAGTGTGGCTATCCTAGGTCATTAAAAATCATGGGAACTCTTCCTAGACTTTGTTAAGACCTAATATTAATGAAGTCGATAGGTGGCAAGCTTCAAAAATCCCAGAAATCATTTTTCCTAGATTTTACAAAAGCTATGTGGTTGCTGTCCTGAAAAACAGCAACCCAGAAATAATTTTAAAACCATTTTAAAATCAATTCCATTAATGTAAAATCATGCCAAAACATTTTTTAACATATTTATACATTATTAGGCAACATCCCTAAATGATTTTAACAAATTAAAACCATTGATTCATCACATGAATCATTCAATCTCTCAAGAACACTAAAAGTGTTTTTATAAAACAAATTTTATCAAACCTACTTTATTCTTCATTTTTAATTTTTAAAAACAATGAAATCATTTTGAAAACTTCATAAACCATTCATTAAACATATGAAGAACATAAGGTTCATAAAATAAAATTAAAAACTAGGCCATTAGGGTTCCCAACCCATGTGGCCGTGAATGATGAGAGAGGGAGAGTGAATTAGGGTTAGGGTTAGAGTTTAACCTAACCTAATCCTATTTTAGGGTTTCCAAAACCACAAAATTATGTTGCCATCTTTTCCTAGATATCAAAATATTCAATTTAAGAAAGAATCAAAACTAAATAAGATACTTTCCTAAACTTGAAAATTTCAAAATAGGAAACATAGGGGTTTTCCTTTTTGACAAATAGAGATACTAATTTCAAAACAAGAAATTCCCTAATATAATTTAGGGTTACCTAAATCAAAATGCAGCCATCATCATCAACTTAATTAGGGTTCTTGAAGAATCCTAAATAGCCATTGTTAAACCTTTTAACAAGAACTCATCAATATATCAATTTAAACACATTTTAAATTAACTTATTCATGCATCAAGAATCAAACTTTAAACACTTTTAAAATTTATTCAAGATCATGCAAACAAATTAGGGTTTCTCAAAACCCATATAACCGTGACCTAGAGGGTGTGAAACCCTCATGGCCGAAACACATAAGGGGTACAAACCCCATGGCCGTGAACCCTTAAACCTTCAAAAACTATGTTTTTATAAAAAACAAACTTTTGAACATATTTTCAAAAACAAGAACATGATCTAATCATGTCTAGGTTTTTTAAAAATTCAAGATTCATAAAAATTCTTTTATTATAGGGTTATAAAAACCCAAATCAAAAAAGAAAAATAAAAAGAATCAAATTAGGGTTCTAAACCCTAGTTGCCGAATTGGAGAGGGAGAGAGAAGAGAGAGAGGACATACCTTATGTGGGGTTTTGATCATCAACCAAGCATCCATATACCAAGAAGACAAAACCCTAATGATCTAATCATTAAAAATGAAAACCCTAGGTGTTCCGAAATTTTGAGAGAGAAAGAGAGAGAAAACCCCAAACCTTTTAAGGTTTTTATCAAATCCTTTAAACTCATAAACACCAAAGGGGTTTAACCCATATGGCCGAAACTTATAGGTGCATCCCCATGCAGCCGTGACCTAGAGTGCAGCCCCTCATATAGCCGTGACCTTCTAGGGTTTTACCAAAACCCTAGTTGCCATATTTAAAAGGAAAACAAAACAATAACAAGGAGGCATCCTCCATGGCCGAAATTTATAGTGGTTTCTAAAACCATATTAAACTTGATTTTAATTAATATTGCCATTGATTGCCATCATTAAATACATGACCATGCTTGATTAGGCTCTGATACCACTGAAAGGATCTGTGAAACAAAGCCATGGATTCGCAGTGGAAGAGGGAAAACAAAACTTTTCTTTTATTAAAATCAATCCATGTTCACAAAACCTTCAAGAATCGATTCAAGCATCGGGTCATGTATATAATCAAATACATACAAACAAGATGAGTTTCAAACGGATGAAACCTCCAAAGCGTATCCACACGAGAGTAAAACTCCTTAAACTTTCTAGTCTTCCACAACACTTTGTGAGCAAGCTAGAATGGAGAGGGAGAGGAGAGAGAAATTTCGGCCCCTAGGGTTACCCTTAACCCTAGAATGTGAAGAACACATATATTTATAGACTTTCTCCTCTTAAAGGGGTGTTTGGTTACTAGTGCTAGCATGACCAAACATCCTTGAATAGAGTAATCCTATTCTTGGTTAGTTTTGACTTTTAATTAATTAACCTTTAATAATTAAAATCAAACATAACTCAAAGACAGGATTCCCCTCCCACAAGTTTAAGAAACTCACTTACTCTCAATTGTGTGTGACCCTTTGGGTTCACCCTAACCTAGCAGTGGACAGGGACATCTCTATGTCTCCCAAAAATAGAAACTTTCTATTTTAAGGTTCAATTGAAACGATTCCAATTTTGCCCTCATTGATAACACTTTATCAATAGGCTTTCACTGGTCATGAGTGACATCTAGCAATATATCATGACATACCCTAAGTTTAGGTGAATAGCAGAACTATGTGAACCCTTCATGTTATTTAATCCTTCATCCCCTAATGTCACAGTTAAGATAATAGGTATGGTTTTAGTCAAACCCTATGTTAACAACTTAATATCTGTCCCACAAAATATAATCTCAATAAAGTAATCGCAGTGAAACTCTTTTCACTGTTTACCTATCACTCTGGCCAGAGGTTCCCTTTGAGAATTATCTTTGTGAACTTATCCTGACATTCTCTCTCATATAACTGAGAGTGATGATCCCTTATTGCACACTCATCCATCTTCATGCATAACTCATTAGAGCCAATAAGCACCGATTACAACCTAATGGATAAGGCTGTACAAGATACTATCAAACTCTAGCAACCTATGCACAAGACAGCTATGGTGTCTCAGGTCTAAGGACTACCAAATTAATGGACATAACACTAGAATATTCCTTTGACAGAACTACCATAGGAATACTCTTTGCAGATCATGTTCAGTGTACATATTCTCTAATATGCACCCACAGATTAACCTAAGTGTCACTACACTGATAGGAAAGACTACCTATCCTCCATATGAGTTGGTTTAAATCTGTGCTACTCTTCATACGGTTAATTAAATATCCACTTTAATAAACCTTTGAGTAGGAACTCTTTTAGAATAGATGTATATGAGAAATATCAGTCTCTCTATCTCAACTCTTTGAGATGCATATTTCTCTTATCATTTATTCATGGACCATATCATATATGTTAGAACATATTAGATAAGTTATACCTTCCATATATAGATAATATGAAACTTTATATACCCTTTAGGATTGGTTTTAGGGCATACTTCTAACAATGATCCCTTATTGCACACTCATCCATCTTCATGCATAACTCATTAGAGCCAATAAGCACCGATTACAACCTTATGGATAAGGCTGTACAAGATACTATCAAACTCTAGCAACCTATGCATAAG
This sequence comes from Hamamelis virginiana, assembly GCA_017140935.1. Taxonomy (NCBI): domain Eukaryota; kingdom Viridiplantae; phylum Streptophyta; class Magnoliopsida; order Saxifragales; family Hamamelidaceae; genus Hamamelis; species Hamamelis virginiana. The sequence goes on along the minus strand of JAESVK010057107.1, from coordinate 5,026 downwards.
ACAGCTATGGTGTCTCAGGTCTAAGGACTACCAAATAAATGGACATAACACTAGAATATTCCTTTGACAGAACTACCATAGGAATACTCTTTGTAGATCATGTTCAGTGTACATATTCTCTAATATGCACCCACAGATTAACCTAAGTGTCACTACACTGATAGGAAAGACTACCTATCCTCCATATGAGTTGGTTTAAATCTGTGCTACTCTTCATACGGTTAATTAAATATCCACTTTAATAAACCTTTGAGTAGGAACCCTTTTAGAATAGGTGTATATGAGAAATATCAGTCTCTCTATCCAACACTTTGAGATGCATATCTCTCTTATCATTTATTCATGGACCTTATCATATATGTTAGAACATATTAGATAAATTATACCTTCCATATATAGATAATATGAAACTTAATATACCCTTTAGGATTGGTTTTAGGGCATACTTCTAACAAGGAAAGACTACCTATCCTCCCATTGGAGTTAGTTTAAATCTGTGCTACTCTTGTCGGTTTAATAAATGTCCTCTTTAATAAACCTATGAGCAGGAACTCTTTTAGAATAAATGTGTATGAGAAATATGAGTCTTCATATCTCAACAAACTTGAGATACATATTTCTCTTATCATTTATTCATGGACATTATCGTACATACAATTGAATATATAGACGATAAGTAATACCTTCTTATCCTAATATGAAATAGATATGCACTTTAGGATTGGTTTTAGGGCATATCTCTAACAATCTCCCACTTGCACTAAAGCCAATTACCATAGTATCTTATACTAGTCTTCGAAAGACAAGGCTTTATAATTCCCATAGATGTTATGGCAATGGAGATCCTATGCAAACAAACTTTGCATCTTTATTATTTTCAATAATAGTAATTAAACTATAATTCTGCTGCCAACTCTGATGTCCAGTAAATGAGACCTATGTTCTTGGTAGAGAACAGTATGTACTAGGCACTCTTTTAGGCAACTTGTAAATGACATCCTTTTAGATTCCTTTATTCATGTAAGTATCACAATCTTAACTAACTTAAGAATATACTCACTTTTATTCAGAATCATTATTCTGAATAATTCCAATATCTGCCAACAACTTTTGTAACATTAATGATATTAAGTACATAATCTTTTATGAGATTCTATATTTCTCAAATATTAAACTCATATATAATCCCTCATAAAATCAACATTTTTGAGAGATTAGAATTCCTATAACTTTTATGGAATTCATGATACTACACTTAGTATTTAAAGTATGTACTTAAATAAAGGAAGGTGAGAATGAATGATGACTTTATTTCTCCCACTAGTCCTTTTTGAAACAAGGTATTTATTTATTAAACTCTTTAATAATATAAAATCCCTTATAATGTTTCATAAAGGAATGGTGCTCAACCATTATGGAAACATTGCTTTCTAATAACTCTTTATTAAAGAAAGCATAGCTTTCAAGGTTTATTTGAAATATCTCATATTTAAAATAAATCTTTAAACTACAACGTTTAACATATTTAAGGTCCTCTTTATATAAATGATTCAACTAAAATATTCTCAATATTTTCTTTTTAGCTTTACTTCAAATGAATAATTTGAACTCTTCAAATATTCATAGTTTTGAATCCTTTGAACACTTTCAAATATTCAAAATAGATATGAAGTATTTCAAACTAAATGTAAGGTTTATACATCTCATGTATTAACCTTTTAATCTCCTTATAAATAAGATGATTGAATTATATTAATTAATGAATTCAAACAAAGTGTCAAGATTCATTTATTAATATAACCCTACAAGGTTGAATCATATATATATATATATATTTAATAGCATTCATGAACAATTTAAAACTTTAAAATTCATTGCCAGAAATTATCCAAATAATTAATATTATAAATAAATTGTTTTAAATAATCGAAATATTTAAAACGAAATAAAAAACTTCTAAAGAAGTATTTATTACAAACTGGCAATAATTAAAAGTTCATTAAATTCTAAATAAACTAGTCAAGAATTGAGCTATAGTGTTGAAGGCAGCAACTCTCGATCCTTTCCAAACACTGAAAGCTGAATATCTACTCGACATTTTGCTTCCCCTTGTTTCCTACATACAATCGTATTGTATAAGAAAAACACAGTTAGGTATCTCATACCATAAAGCAAAATAATACTAATTCTCAATTAGTAAATATACAAGATGTACCATCAGAAGAACCATTCTTCAACGAAGTCAGATACTCCTTGCAATTCCTTTTCAGTAACGAATTCTGCCGCAGTGGAAACCTTTTCCTTTATACTTTTTCTTCTTGCCTCCTTTTGGCTTATCATTGAGTCTCTTCTTCTTTCCCTTGCCTTTAAGCTTGATATTAGAAGTTGAAACTCCATTAATAGCCAATACATTCCCTTTGGATTCCTCTTTCAAGGTATCCTCCACAGTTACTAATTTGTTCATCAAATCAGTCAAAGACAAGTTTGAATTCACATAAGACATGTGAATATCAATGATGAACGGTTTGTAACTAGCAGGTAGGGAATGAAGCAGTATGTCAATACCTATCTCAGATGTTATAATAACACCTAGATTGTTCAAGGAGTTGATATTTTGGATCATCTTGAGGCAACGCTCATGAACGGAGGATCCTTTCCATCATCTTACAGGAATAAAGTTCACCTATGGCATTGTACTTTACAATTCCATTTTGTGAGCTATACAAATCCTTAAGATATGATAGGATTAATCGTGTACTTCCAAAGTGCACATCATCTTTTATCTCTTCCTCAATAGCCCTATCCGACAAGGTATTGGGGCATGGAGTAGTAATGACATTTGCGGCGGTTAAGATAATCTTTAAATTATTTAACCATTCTAAGGAATCAGGACCAGTCAAACGGATGTCATCAAGGATTCTAGATAAGAGGTTTAGTGGAGCCATCTACAACAGAAAATAATAACAGTAAATTTCATATTATTCAAAACATAAATACCTATTGGTTTCTAAGTCTTATGGTACCTCCCACTATTTTATTCAAATCTCATACTCCCTTAGATGAGACTCGGGAATTTCATCATCTGAATTTCCATAGTAGGGATTGGGGTCCCATTAAAAATTAGTAATCCTCACATAATAGGTTCTTGGATACTAACCCTTAATGAGTGGATAACTATTATCCTAATGCTTCTAAAGCAAATTCCAATCATCCTTTAGCCTCTAAATTGTAGTATCCTCACATAATAGGTTCTTGGATAGTACTCTTTAGTTAAGTCACACCCATCATTCGCATAAGTATGGTCAATTGAATGTTGTACCCCTCACATAATAGGTTCTTGGGATACACCATTATCGCACCTTATGATATCCAATATTAAAACAAGACAGTATGAACCCTCAGGATGAACATGTTCCCGCATATCTGCAGCCAAACACATCCACCATAAGAATCCACCATCATGTAATGATGGGAGGCTAGGATAAAGCCCAAGGCCTCTTCCTTACAACTTAATTTTGAATTAAAATGGGTTTTGTATAAAGGTCTCATTTGAAATAGACATACATCACATGCATCACATATATATCAAACATACATATAAAGTTTAGACCAAACTTTATTATTAGTTCTCGATTATCCTCCCACTGTCCTTCTAGAGGCTATGGTGGATTCATCTTGAACATATAATAAATTAGGTCAAGGCCCCCTACCAAGCATACATCTCATATATTAATGGGCCTTGGATTAATTATGGACTTTAGGGTGGGTTTATGCTTTGAGCCAATAAGATGAACCCTAGGTCTATAATGAGGGTTAAGTGATCGTAATTAAAACTATGTAACTATTACATCAAGACTAAAAGATTTTCGAAAAGTCTTGAAGTCCTCGCCAAGTCCTTCTCAAGTACTTGCCTTTTCCTCTCGTACAAAACTCCACCATGCACCTCAAGTCCACCATGCTCCACCAAGTATCCAATATTACATTTAAAATAAAAGAAAGAAGGGGATTAAGGAAATAGGGGATACACAGGAATTGAGAGGGAAAGAGGCATGCAAGCCCCAAATTAATTACATCACTTAAATTTAAACAACTTTAAATACAACCCTTAAAATAATCCAAACACATCTAATGCGGCCAATCACATCTCATTTAATTGGTCTTGAGTCCATAATTATCCATTCATATTTATACAAACACATTGCATAAATAAAAACAACAATAATAAAAGAAAGGCAATGATGGCAATGGCATTTAATTTAATTAAAGTCAATATTATTATTATTATTATCTCATAACAATAATAATAATCTTTTAAATCTCATTTAAAACAAAACCATCATATCTCATATGAAAGTAAAAGTACATTTTCTTAAGTAAAACTCACTACAACAAAAATGACATTTTACGGCACTTTTTTAACGGCGTTTTTTTATGAAATGCCGTGAAAAATAATATTTACGGCGTTTTAGCATAAAACGCAGTCTAAAATATGATATTTGGCACTTTTTGCGGCGTTTTAGCTTAAAACGCCGTAAAAGACTACTTTACACGGCGTTTTACAAAGGCCGCAAAAAAAAGACTTTTAATGGCGTTTATTAAACGCCGCGGAAAGGTATAATAACGGCGTTTTTATAAAAACGCCGTGGAAAGTGTGGAATATTTGCCGCGAAGTGAAAATTTCACCCTCTTATTATTTTCATTTCCCACCATTTGGCCCGATCCTCTTCTCTCTCTGTTCGAGTCTGGACTAGAAGAAATCCCTAACTGCGCTGATCTTCCCTGCTGCTCCGATCATCGCCGATCATCTTTCCTTCGCCGGCGACTGTACTCGACCCTCATCTCTCTCCCGCACCCACAAAATCTGCTTGTGAAACCCTAAATCTTTCAATCTCACTCTCTCCCTCTCGCTCAAATCTGCTTGTAAAATCCTAAAATCTTTCAAACCCTAGCTTCCGCGAATGGCGTAAAGAGGAAGCTAGTGAAAGAATACACCAAGGGAACGCAGCGGAATGTAAAATAAAAATTT
>JAESVK010057098.1:3084-16304 GCA_017140935.1 Hamamelis virginiana | reverse complement strand
AACCCAGATTTTGTTCATTATGATTTTTGCTTAGCTAGTCGACTAACCAAGCCCGGGAATGAAAAATACCTTTGAAAATGCCTTGTTAGTCGACTAACAAGCTTGTATTTGTCGACTAAGGGTTCTGCAATTCCAAAACGGCTATTTCCTAAACAAGTCATTCAAGCATTAAATGTTCCCCAACCACCCTAAAACCTTCCTAATCAGACTTCTAGGGTTTCAAACGGTCACTTGGGTTTTGGATGGCTATATATTGAAGGTTGGTGATCATTTATTGTTTGCTAAGTGATTAAATCTTTTGTCTTACATTCATAACTCTCAAGCATTCAATATTCACTCTTCTCTTTGATTAAAAACTCTTGTGCTTCATCTATTTGATCTTTTGAGAAGTTATTGTGCTCTTGTATTAATTACAAATCAGTTTTGAGAAGCATTCATTGTATCATTCAATATTCAATCTCTTATATTGTGAGTTTTGTAAGGGTTTTGTGAGAACTCTTGTGGGTGAGTTGTCTTCCACCTTGAAAGAAGACAAGTTGTAAAGGTTTCTCCACCTTGAAGGAGTTGCTTAGTGGATTAACCCTCTTGATGGAGTTCTTGAGGCGTGGATGTAGGCGGAGACCGAACCACGTTAAATCTTTGTGTTTGATTTTCTAACTCAATCTCTTTACTTTAAATTTATGTTTTATATCTTGTTGTATTGAGTTGATATTCAATCTTGTATTTTACTCATCCAATTTCAAGTTTGCAAAAATATTGTATCCCATTTTTGAAAGTATTTTTTATTTGCCTATACTCTATTCACCTCCCCTCTAGAGTATATTTTGGGCCAACAATATATATATAATTTGACTTCAACATATATATAATATAATATAATATATATATATATATATATATATATATATATATATATATATTATTTTTTTAATTATTTTATTATTATTATTATTATTATTATTTAATTTAATTTAATTTAATTTAATTTAATTTAATTTAATTAATTTATTTATTATTATTTTTTTTTTATAACTGAAAAATGAATTCACATATGGTATATATACAAATTTTACAAGAATTTTCACAGCTTAAATCTTGAACTTCGAAACCAGTATTTTGAAGCTTAGAAGCTTCAAATCTCCTTGAACCTTTGAGACTTCAAAGAAGTTGCACAATTTCGCAGTCTTTGGATGAACACGTTGGCTAAATCTCTTCATACCAAAGAGTATCCATTGGAATACGGATCACTTGGAGACTTGGGCCGGGGATGCATCTTAAATAGCTATCACATGCTAGCAAAATATTCTTTGAAGTCTATGTGCTGGAATATGGAACCGACTGCTTAGAAATGCACGTCGAGGATAGACATGCACATTCAACTATAATAGCTTCCAAAAAATATAATTAGTAGAGATCTATAGTTATCTCCACAAAAATTATATTTACGGAATCCAAACAGTGACCCATACTCCTGAAATTAGTAGAAATCCATAGTTACCGATGAGAGATCAAGTGGAGAGATTCTCATATACCTCTTATACTCTTTCACAAATTGCTGGCGGAATCAACCTCAAAAGAATACAATTAGCAGTGATCTATACTGATGAGAGATCAAATGGACAGATAGAGTCGATAGAGATGAGTTCTCCATGGATGCTAGAGAGCTCTTAGAGTGGCTTGATTGCAGATCTAATCTTCATTGAGCTTTTGCCCAAGAAAATCAAGAAATTGGTGGAAAGTTTTGCTGGTGGATGGATCTGCTTCAATCTCCCTACCCATTATTCTCCTTATAAAACCCTCTCAAGCATCAATTATGAGAGAAGAGAAAAGGAGAGGGCAAGATCCGATTTTCACGGATCATGGTCGGCTGCTGATACTTATGTTAATCTTGTGTGGGCAGTCTCATGATACAACTGCTTGATTCCACATCGAATTTTACCTGCAATGCAAAACAACAGCAAACCAATTACGCGCACCTATTCTACACAACTTTAACCTAAAATAAAGAAAGAAATAACAACAAGCTAAAATGCTACTCTTATGCGATATTTGCAACAATTCTAAAATAACTGAAAAGCACTAAAATTACCTAATTAACCTAATTAACATGTCTTTAGGGCTTTAACAAAGCTTACTTTGGTGTTTAAATTTCAAAAATTTGAGCACTTATCACACCCCCAACTTAAACTTTGCTAGTCCTTGAGTAAAGCAAAATAAACATAAAGAACGAAATTTAAATGCCACTTTCGCAAGGAATCGCGATTGCATTTAGCGTATGCAATAAGCCTTTAAACCCCTAGGTTACCCCTAGTGGACGAGTTGTAGTCTCGTGAGGGTTTGCAGAAATGATACCCACAAACATGTAGAAGTTGTCTCATGCACATCAATAGTATTTCTTAGTTTATGACAGTTCAGTAAAGGCAAAGTCCTGAATTTTTCTCACTTTAACAAGAAAATCAGCCAGAGTTCAAAATACTATCAAAAAGATAGCTCAAGCCATGATATTCAAAATTCAGAGTGTGTGTGTGAATTAGCCAACAAAATATACCTTCAATTGTAAAGCTTACACCACTTGAATTTCTATCAGAATTGCAGTTTTGACTTCAAATCTCACCAGGATAATCCATTCATGAATAATTCGCTCAGAGTTAGGTGAAATTATATGTACTCTCATTATGCGAGGAGAATTTATGTATACCAAATGTAAAGTATGTCTCGCATATTAATTCATTTTGAAAAACGCTGATAAGAACAAAATATGAGTCTCATGATAGGAATGTTAAATACTGAGAAAAATATATGCCATAAAATTATGTTCGAATCATTTCCAATTTCCAACTCATACCAATTTTCAAGATCAGGTAGGACTTTATGGGCTTAAAATTGCTTTTGGTTCAAAGATGGAAAACAAACAGATATGTGATGGTTTAAAACTTAGTTGAGGTTATCTACCCAACCATCACATAAACATATTCTATAATTGAAAAACTAAAATCACCCAAACATAAAAACAACACCCAACCCATAGTATAGAAAACACTGTACCAAGTTTTCTTAGCAGACTTAATATTTTCACGAAAATTGAAATCATCAAAGGTCTATCCACTTGTTGTTTTTTTTTTTAAATTCCTTTTCTTTTTCTTTGACAAAGGCACTCCAACTCCTTTGTCCCCTTTTATTCAGATTTAAAAAAAAAAAAAAAAAAAACTAACCTGCTTAGTTTTAAAACTTGGCACTTACCATACTAAAAACAGCAAACGAAAATACTCAACACATACAACACTATTTTCATTCAAGAATCTCTTCACCTAACTTTTACCCTAGGCTTCCTAAGCTGCGCAAGAAAAGAAAACTTTAAGGCTCAAATTAGGTGCTAGCGGTAATGTAATATTGAAAGAATTTAAGTTCAAATTTCAAAGATGGCCTACAATCATTTCTTAAAAGCTGGTATAAATTTTCCACTTTCCATGAATTTTTTTTTTTAAAATACTTGACATTATTTATTCTCACTATTCAACTAAAACAAAGGATTAATGAGACTATTCAATGGAATATACTGCGCTTTCGAAGAAATTGTTAAGAGTAATTGTAAAATAACCCTCCACTAAAAGAATGGTTCAACAACTCACAATTGTTACACGTCTCCACTATTTTACCTCAAGATTTCCAACCAATGTTCACTAATCATTAAAAACATATTCATATGGCTAATAGTGCAGACGAATTCTAAATTTGACTACAAATCATGAGTTAATCCAGAAGATAGTAAATAAAACTAAAACTTAATTTACAAGTTAAAGCAGTAATATTCATAACTAAAGACTTCATTATATGCATAAAACACAGAATTACTTATGATATTCATGAGAATTTTTTTTTATTTTTTTTCTTATCAATTTTCAATTTTTTTTTTTTTTTATCAATTTTCAATTTTATAAACCGAACTAAATCCTCCCCCCAACTTAAATCAAACATTGTCCTAAATGTGGAAAAAGAACACACAATATAATACAAAAGACAGTACAAATATATACAATAAAAGCAGCAGTCTTACAGAACTTACAGAGATTTTCACAGGAGTTAAGAGGCATCATGTTTCTTTTTGAAATGGAAACCATCTTTTGACAGTTTTCACAGGACTTACAGAAGTCCATGGCATCTTTGAACAAATTGGGCCACCAGAACCCACACTTAAGTATTTTAGCAACAGTCTTTTTACCACTAAAGTGTCCACCACAAGCCGTGGCAAAACTTTAACACATCCCCAATTTCATTTTCAGGGATACAACGACGAACCTCATGATCCGCACAGTATTTAAACAACACAGGATCCTCCCAGATATAATATTTAATTTGGGAGAAAAACCGATCATTTTCATGTTTCGACCACCCTGAAGGTATAAAACCTGTTACAACGTAATTTATAATATGCACAAACCATGGTAATGAAATATGCGTTACTGCAAACAAATGTTCATAAGGGAAAGATTCCCTAATTGGTACATGATCATTATCCTGTTATGCCAATATCCGAGATAGATGGTCAGCAACCAGATTCTCAGATCCTTTTTTATCCTTGATCTCAAAATCGAATTCTTGTAAGAGAAGAATCCATCTAATCAATCTTGGCTTAGTCTCTTTCTTTGCAATAAGGTACCTCAAGGTGGTATGGTCCGAGAAAACAATGACTTTAGATCCTAAGAGGTAAGATCTAAACTTGTCCAAGGCATAGACAACGGCAAGTAATTCCTTCTCTATAGTGGTATAATTCAATTGAGCATCAGAGAGGGTTTTGCTTGCTTAATAAATGACATGGGGAATTTTGTCTACCCTTTGACCTAACACAGCCCCTATAGCATAATCGGATGCATCACACATGATTTCAAAAGGTAACGTCCAATTAGGGGCTCTCAAAATTGGAGCAGTACTCAACAGAGAACGAAATTTCTCAAAAGCTTTTTGACACAATTCATCAAAGACAAATGGGGTATCCTTGGTAAGCAATCTACACAAAGGCCGAGAAATTTTGCTGAAGTATTTAATGAAACGTCTATAGAAACCTGCATGTCCAAGGAATGACCTAATTTACTTGACTGTGGTAGGAGGAGGTAATTTATCAATTAATTCAACCTTACCCCTATCCACCTCTATTCCTTGACTTGACACAATGTGTCCTAATACTATTCTCTTTTGAACCATGAAATGACTTTTTTCCTAACTTAAGACTAAATTAGTATCACAACATCTTTTTAACACCTTATCCAAAATTTTCAGACAACAATCAAAAGATGAACCAAAGACAGAGAAATCATCCATAAACACTTCTAGAAAATCTCCAATCATATCCGAAAAGATAGCCATCATGCATCATTGGAAAGTGCTTTGAGCATTACACAAGCCAAAGGATATTCTCCTAAAAGCAAAAGTGCCAAAAGGATAGGTGAATGTGATTTTCTCTTGGTCCTCAGGGTAAATAGCGATTTGGTTATATCCAGAAAAACCATCCAGAAAGCAATAGTAGCTTTGCCCTGCTAATCTATCTAAGATTTGGTCAATATATAGAAGTGGAAAATGGTCTTTCCTTGTCTTGGAATTCAATTTCCTGTAATCGATGCAAACGCGCCATCCCGTGGTGGCATGAGTTGGGACTAGAATATCCTGTTCATTTGCTACAACTGTGATTCCAGACTTTTTAGGCACTACCTGTGTAGGTGCTACCCACTCACTATCAGAAATGGGGTAAATGATACCCGCATCTAACAACTTTACTACTTCTTTCATTACCACCTCCTTCATGTTGGGATTGAGCTTTCGTTGCATTTCCCGTGAAGGCTTGGCTCCCTCCTCTAGGTAGATACGGTGCATGCAAATGGATGGATCAATACCCTTTAGGTCCGCAACCGCCCAACCTATAGCTTCCTTATGTTTTCCTAATACCTTCATGAGTTGACTCTCTTGTTCCTTACTTAAGTTTGCAGCAATGATTACTGGAAGAGTCTCATTTTCACCTAAAAAGACATACTTGAGGTGAGTTGGCAAAGGCTTTAACTCAAGTTTAGGCGCAACCTCTAAAGACTTTGGCATATGAGAGCTGGCTATTGGAGGTAACAATTCAACTTTAGGCTTCCAAGGTAGGTTTCTTATGACAGGAACATATTTTTTGACTTGATTGACTTCAGGAAAAAATTCATCTATATCACCTTTTTCAGACTGGACATAACCTAGACAAGTCTCTAACGGACCCTCTGCTAAGATGACAGGTAAAGTTTCAGTAATGACCTCATCAAGGAGGTCAACAACAACATAACAATCCTCAAAGTTAAGAGGATGTGTAGCAGCTCGGTAGACTTGGAGTTTAGCTTTTAAGTTTCCAAACGAAACTTCCATTACACCTTCCTTGCAATGCAAGACTGCATTCGCAGTTACCAGGAGTGGTCTTCCTAGAATAACAGGGACTTGGAGGATGGAGTTAATCTCAGATTCCATGTCAAGGACTACAAAATCTGCAGGAAATACAAACGAGTTAATCTTAACCAAAACATCTGTTAAGATACCCCGTGGTGTCTTAGTTGACCCATCTGCGAATTGTAAAATGGTAGGTGTAGGTGTAAGTTCTCCAAGTTCAAACTTTTTATACACAGAGTATGAAAGAATATTCACACTAGCTCCAAAGTCAACTAAGGCCCTATCAATATAGTGCGATCCTAAAAAACATGGAATAGTGGGTGTCCCTGGGTATTTTTATTTTATCGGAATATGATACTGAGCTACTGTACTAGCTAGCTCAATAGTGACTGATGAAGCATTGGACAAGAGTACTCGCTCTTTTCTTTGCTGGGTACACAACTCTTTGAGAAATTTGGCATAGGACGGAATTTGATTAATAGCTTCAAGAAGTGAAATATTAATATGCACTTGTTTAAACACTTCAACTATGTCCTGTACAGCCGCTCCTTTCTTAGCTCTCCTTATTGGTGCAACAAGGGCTGAAGGAAATGGATCCTTAGGTATGTACTCTAGTACTGGATCCTTACTCACTTTAGATGGAAAATGATCTTTTTGTGAATTATCTTCCATCCCTTGTTTTCCTATTTCTGACTCTTGGTCTTTCTTCTTATCTTTTTCCTCACTTTTCTCTTGACTTACCTCCTTAGAACTCTTGCTATACTCTTCTCCAGGGGACGAAACTATCTTTTTCAGGTTTGTCAAAATTGTCACCCCAACCCGTAGGGATAATTGGTTCTTCAGGTACGGGTGTAAGCTTCATGGGGTACAACACATAATAGTCAAACTTTCCACTATGTTCACCTAACAAACCCACTTCAGGATCACCTGCCTCATATCTCTTTTTTAACTCCTTCTGACTTGTCCCAGTATTCCTTGGCTGAACTATTTCCCCAACCCTATTATCTATCACTCGACCACTACGCAGGGTAGTCACAACCTTAACTTCAACAACATGTTGTGGGTTTTGTTCAGATGATGAACACTCAGCAATATATGCACCTTTTGGATTGCTAATGGGCTGACTCGGAAGCTTTCCATCCTCGCGATGGCTAAGGTTTGAAGCTAACTGACCAATTTGAGTCTTTATCTTGACTATTGACTAGGAATGAGAGTGAAGTAATTGTCTATCAACCTCAAGATTTTTCAAGGCATTTAGAACTTGATATTCAAAACCTGAACTTCTTTGGGCTTGGGTTTGGATCTGAAACTGAGGAACAGGAGGTTGATTAACACCCTGACTCTGATTTTTGTACTGAAGATGATGTGGTCTATATGGTGGAACATTATTTGAGTTACCATTTTGGTAATTCGGCCTTGGTACTTGGGAGTACGACACATTGGAATTTCCATTGGGCTTTTGTGCTTGCTGCCCCCATTGGAGAAACGGATGATTTTTCCAGAAAGTATTTGAATATGGATCATTCCTAGGGTCTATAAAACTTTGGGCAACATTAATTTGTTGAACAAGATCAGGATATTGCCCAGCCAAATGACACTCTACAGTCTCATGATTTACTTCATTACAGATGATACAAATTTTTTTAACTTGACGCACTGGATTTTTAGATGATGATCCCTGGGCAGCTATCAACTTATCTAACTTTTTAGACAATTCCTTTACCTGCTGAGCAACAACAGTTGATTGATGTACCTCATACATTCCACCTTTCTTAAGTGGTGGAGCAGAAATCTCTCGATTATTTGTTAAATTCATTGATGTCATATGTAATGAATCCTCACTCAAAATTTCAAACAATTCCTATGCTTCCTCAGCACTCTTCCTAAGAATTGCCCCCCCACTTGCAGCATTAATTAACTGCTTGTCCCTATCACCAAGTCCTTGAAAGAAGGCCTGGACAATCTGCCATGTGGCGATGTCATGGTGTGGACATAATCTCAAGAGTTCTTTCATTCGTTCCCATGCTTCATAAAAGGACTCACCATCTTTTTGAACAAAATGAGTAATTGCATGACGCATTTAGGTGGTCTTCCCTATTGAATAAAATCTAGCAAGGAATTTCTTTTGAAGCTCCCCCCATGTAGAAATGAGAACTGGGACTCTAAGGAAATTAATCCAATGTTTAGCTTTATCTTTAAGGGAGAAAGTAAACAGAAACATTTTCAAAGCATCTGGTGTGAAACCTTGAATTTGAATGGTATTACAGATTCCCTCAAACTCAGTGAGATGGTAATAAGGATTTTCTCTTTCTAGACCATGAAATTTAGGGAGCATTTAGATTGTTGAGTGCTTAATTTCATAGATTAAATTCTCAATGTTGGGAATTCTCATGCAAGAAGGTGGACTGTATGTATTCGGGAGAAAGTGAACCCGCAAAGTCATAGGTGGAATTGGAGCATGTGGAGCAACCACACCTTCAATATCACCTATTGGCTCCATCAAATTTGAGTGTGGTATAGTCTTAGGGTCAATAGTTGATCTAAGTCTTGCTCGAGCAGCCCTCAAAGTAGTTGCTAACTCAGGGTCATAAGGAGATAAATACAGCCCTAAAGATCTTCTACCATGCATACAAACCACATAAACACAATAAAACTACAAAAAGAAAAACACACTAAACTAACCCAACTCCAAAAACAACTACAACTAACCTAACAACAAAAGTAAATATTTTTATTTCTATTTTTTATTTTTATTTTTTTTTAATTTCTTTATAAACATATACAACCCAAAATAAATTTACTCAATCGTTTTAATTTTAATAGTCCCCGGCAACGGCGCCAAAATTTGATCGCTAGAAATACGAGAGGTTAAATTCCGTATTTACGGTCAATATTAATTCATTTATAATTTACCCTATGTTTAACCTCAATTCGAAAAGAGTGGTAAGCACGGGTGTCGGTCCACAGAGACTAGTAATGAAAATCGTCTAAGTCAATTCACTTTTGGTGAAAGAGACTTTTCCCATTGGGCATATTTGGTTGATTAAATGATTTTTTTTAACAGTAATTACGAGTCAAACTGCTAAGTACAGCGTAATTAATTAAGAATCACTGTCAGAAAATAAGTCGAACATATAAGGACATGATTGCAATAGAAATACCAGAAATTGAACTTAAATTAAATTGCAGAAATTAAACGGGTAGGAATTGAAATTACATAATTTTAAATAAAGAAAAACCACATCTCTCTAAGTGGAGAGAGGGAATATACTCTACTGAAATTTAAAGTACTGAATTGAAAGCATAAATTAACAAAAATTCCTCCTCGTAATTCCAAGTGGAAAGAGGGGATATTCTACTGAAATTTAAAGTACATAATTGAAAGCATAAATTAACAAATATTCCTCCTCGTAATTCCAAGTGGAAATAGGGGATATTCTATTGAAATTTAAAGTACATAATTGAAAGCATAAATTAAAAAAAATTCCTCATCGTAATTCCAAGTGGAAAGAGGGGATATTCTACTAAAATTCAAAGTACATAATTGAAAGCATAAATTAATAAAAATTCCTCCTCGTAATTCCAAGTGGAAAGAGGGGATATTCTACTGAAATTCAAAGTACATAATTGAAAGCATAAATTAATAAAAATTCATCCTCGTAATTCCAAGTGGAAAGAGGAGATATTCTACTGAAATGGAAATTGCGTAATTAAAAGCAACAATTAAAAAAAACAAAAAAAAAAAAAAAAAAAACAAAAAAAAAAACCACCTCTCTCCAAGTGGAGAGAGGGACGGTTGTATCATGTGTGAAATTGCGTAATTTGGAAAATATTGAAATTAAAAATAGAAACTGAGAATAACACCTGAAAAATAAATTCACTCTCTAAAATTAAACTGACTGAACTGAACAGTAGTACAGTATGTAGAAGCAGAAAATAGTCAATACTTAGATGCACGTAGTATAAAATAATCAATGACTATTTCTGATAAAATCCAACACTCAACTAACAAAGAAAAATAAATTGCAACACTCAACTAACAAAGGAAAATACTGCTTAGCTATTAGTCTGCCTGATACTTGGAAAGATGAAAGTTCAGAGAAAAAAAAACTAACTGCTAACTGCGTGCCTCCCTTTTCTCTTTGGCGAGCTCCTCCTTTTATAGACGAATTTCGTTTCATTTCTGACACCGCTTGCATCTCATTTTCTTCTGCGTTCAGACAACGCTGCACCCCAGCATGTCTTTTGCGCCTTCCTTCTCTCGCTGATTTCTTTCTCCCAGATCTTTTGTTTTTCTCTCTCCCATTTCTCTCTTGTTCTCTAGTTTCTCCCCCAAACACACTTCACCCACTCCAAGACTTTCCCTCCTTCTCCTGACACACTTCATATATGTATATATATATAATTTGACTTATAATATAATATAATATAATATAATATAATATATATTATTTTTTTATTTATTATATTATTATTATTATTATTATTATTTTATTTAATTTAATTTATTTAATTTATTTTAATTAATTAATTTATTTATTATTATTATTTTTTTACAACTGAAAAATGAATTCACATATGGTATATATACAAATTTTACAAGAATTTTCATAGGTTAAATCTTGAACTTCGAAACCAGTATTTTGAAGCTTAGAAGCTCCAAATCTTCTTGAACCTTTGAGACTTCGAAGAAGTTGCACAATTTCGCAGTCTTTGGATGAACACGTTGGCTAAATCTCATCATACCAAAGAGTATTCATTGGAATACGGATCGCTTGGAGACTTGGGCCGGGGATGCATCTTGACTGGCTATCACATGCTAGTAAAATATTCTCTGAAGTCTATGTGCTGGAATATGGAACCGACTGCTTAGAAATGCATGTCGAGGATAGACATGCACATTCAACTATAATAGCTTCCCAAAATATAATTAGTAGAGATCTATAGTTATCTCCACAAAAATTATATTTACGGGATCCAAACAGTGACCCATACTCCTGAAATTAGTAGAAATCCATAATTATTGATGAGAGATCAAGTGGAGAGATTCTCATATACCTCTTATACTCTTTCACGAATTGCTGGCGGAATCAACCTCAAAAGAATACGATTAGCAGTGATCTATAGTTACCGATGAGAGATCAAGTGGACAGATAGAGTCGATAGAGAGGAGTTCTCCATCGATGCTAGAGAGCTTTTAGAGTGGTTTGATTGCAGATCTAATCTTCATTGAGCTTTTGCCCAAGAAAATCAAGAAATCGACGGGAAGTTTTGCTGGTGGATGGATCTGCTTCAATCTCCCTACCCATTCTTCTCCTTATAAATCCCTCTCAAGCATCAATTATGAGAGAAGAGAAAAAGAGAAGGCAAGATCCGATTTTCACGGATCAAGGTCGGCTACCGACACTCATGTTAATCTTGTGTGGGCAATCTCATGATACAACTGCTTGATTCCATATCGATTTTTACCTGCAATGCAAAACAACAGCAAACCAATTATGCGCACCTATGCTACACAACTTTAACCTAAAATAAAGACAGAAATAAAAACAAGCTAAAATGCTACTCTTATGCGATATTTGCAACAATTCTAAAATAACTGAAAAGCACTAAAATGACCTAATTAACATGTCTTTAGGGCTTTAACAAAGCTTACATTGGGGTTTAAATTTCAAAAATTTGAGCACTTATCATTACACAGATAAATCCTTTTCCAACAAAGGTTCTAACCAGAATGGTCCTCACATACAACTGATATTTTCTCTATAAAAAGACCCATAGAGTCTCGAACATGCAACAACACCAATGCGTCCTTTTTTTGAATCCTTAATTAGCCAAAACCCATCAAAATTTAATTACCTTAAACAAGGGAAAGGTTGGAGGAGACCATGAATTTCTAGGATTTACCATAATAGGTATTGTCACCTGTAACCTGGCATCTAGCTGCTTCTTTTGTTTTTATTATTTTTTTTTTCAATGCTTAAGCAAACTCATTTACATCTTGGAGAGCTTTGGCATTTACTTGAATAGGATCATAATCTGTATTTTGAGATACTAATATTGGATCATTATAATTTTTAGTATGCATGATCAGGGCCGGTCCCAAGAGTTTGGGGGCTCTAGTCAAACTATTAAAATGGGGCCCTACTACAAAATGATATATGTAATTTAGATTTAACCGAACTCTAAAATTTAAAATTCTAATTATGTTGACAAAAAGTATTGCTGAGTATTCTAGCATACCGTCGATATCAAAAATTCTATCTACATTTCAAAATGAGTTGAATATTTTGAGAATTTGACTGTTAGATTAGATATTTTTTTTAATGTCATGCGCATCAAAAATCACGTACAGTGATCCAAGTATCCAACGGTCAAATTTTATATAGTAGTTTTTCACTTGCAATTTTTCACGGTGACTGTGAACCAGCCAACCTAGATCGGGAGGCCTCTCGTTCACTTTTGGGGTGTTTTCTTGAGTGGATTGTGGATGCCGTTTATCCGTCTCGATATATCCTTCTCTATTATCCACATTTATCCTTCACTATTTTTCAACTCAAGATTGGGTTTTTGAAAAAGGGATGAGAGTTTGTGAAAAACTAGGAGTCGCCACCTTATTTTTAGGGAACAAGGAAACCACAAAAAAGAGTTTTATTTTCAATAAAACATTGACCCCATATTTTGGAAAAGCATGGTCTTTTGAATCAAAGTTGGATTCGGGGGCTAGGTTACGAAGTGGGAAGGTTCCAAGGAGCTCCTTGTAGGCACCCACCTCGCCCTAATTAAAGGTCTCCTAATTAAATTTGGGCTTTATC
>JAESVK010057078.1:0-10868 GCA_017140935.1 Hamamelis virginiana | reverse complement strand
AAAGAATCAAGCATATAAATAGAATTATTTATTTTATTAATATTAAGCTTAAACATTCCTTGATACAAATATCCTTTTCCAACAAAAACTCCAACCTTAGACAGTATAAACTTATCTGACTCAAAAACTAACTTGAAGCCATGCTTATTAAGCATGCTTCCAGATACAAGATTTTTTCTAACTTCAGGTACATGATATACATTAGTTAAAGACAAAATTTTCCCAGAAGTAAATTTTATATCCACTGTTCCTTTGCCTTTAATAGTTGCTGTTGAAGAGTTGCCCATGTAGAGAGCTGTTCCATCATCCACCGGTTCATAGGTGTTGAAAAAGCTCTTATCATTACACACGTGTCTTGTAGCTCCAGAATCGATCCACCAATCACCAGCATCCTCGAGTACATTAATCTCGAAGATAACAGCCAGCATTTTATTCTTGGACTCTGATTCTCCCGTTTTCTTTTTGAATGATCGACACTCACTTTTAAAATGTCATTGCTTGCCACAGAACCAACATGTACCTTTCTTTTTCTTTGAGTCTGAGTTGGGTTGACTTTTATTCTTGCGCTTCCTATTATTAGAATTCTTTCCTTTGACATCTCCTTTGTCCTCCATCACATGGACTTTGGACACATGATCTCCAATCTCATCCTTACTTTCTTGGCGCCTAGTTTCTTCCTCCAAACGAAGGTGTTTTGCTAGTTCCTCGAGAGTAAGATCTTCCTTTTTGTGTTTAAGACTTTTCTTAAACTCTTTCCAGGAAGGTGGCAATTTTTCAATAATAGAAGACACAACTATGGAATCATCCATATTCATCTTTTGTTGCTTAAATTTGCTAAGAATATGTAGTATCTCATGAAATTGATCCATAACAGATTTATTATCTACCATACTAAATTTCATAAAATGACTAACCAGAAATTTCTTGCTCGTTGCATCCTCTGCTAAGTATTTTGCTTCCAAAGTGTTCCACAATTCCTTTGCATTCTCCACGTGCTGGTAGATATCAAACAGAGAGTCTGCTAAAGCATTCAGAATGTGTCCCCTGCATATGTAGTCATCATTCTCCCACTTGGTTCTTTCCCGAGTCTGTGCTAATGTCTCATTTTCTTGCTCCTCTGGATATGGTGTTTTTAAAACATAGACCACATTTAGTGTGGTGAGTAGAAAATGCATCTTTTTCTACCAACGCCTGAAATTTCCCCCATCAAACCGTTCTAACTTCATAAAATTCTGAGTCATTTGTTGAAGTGACTGAGCCGTTATATTTTCAATAATAAACTTTATTATTATTATTAAATATTATTGAAAATACAATAATTGAATCCGTACACTAAAATTCAATTATCAAATCTGGAAACTCAATTAACAATTCGGGAAATAAATGCTCTACTGCCCGATTATAAGTTTCCACAATCTAAAAAATAGTATGAAGACTCTGATATATTCTTCTTCGTCCATCTCGAAAAAATCTCCTCTGACGTGCCAAACGACGCCTTATAAAAACCTGTCTTATATCCCGCCTATTTCTTGTAGTATGTCTTCTTGCCCGACGTAAAATTCTAACAATTGGAGGTTGAATTCGTCTGACTGGTCGCGGCATAACGAATATTGTCTTTAGATTGTTGGATATAAATACCTGGTGTAGTCTGACAAATCTCCAAAGTAGAATAAAACGCCTCAAGTCACGTTACTGTGTCGCTTTCCTAAAGACAATATTTGCCTCCACCAAATGTGTGCACCGGGTTGACAGCAAATTCGCCTTAGGATAAAATGAGGCTGACCTGTTGATCCTCTATCTGCGTATGCGCGACGAAAATAGAGCAGAATACCGTTGATGTAATTCAAACGAACCAAGACACTGCGCTTCAATTTCTGCAGTAATCAGAACGCAGATATGAAATCCCGAAACCCACACGAGAGGAGAAGGAGAAGAAGAATGAGAGAATTTTGATTCTGTATTCTGTAATATGAATTGTGAATTATGGTATGGCAAAACCCTCTATTTATAGAGGGGTTCGCACCTTTTGGTTGCACCATTTCGCACCAAAGGTTGTGACCTTTGGTTGTCCAATGGTTGCAACCGTTTGGATTCGCGCGCTCGGGTCGGCAGTAGATCCAGATCCGCTCCAGACCCAAGTCTGCACACCCACTCCAGATCCAGATCCAAGACTTAGGCCCAATATGATTTTGTCCAAATAGAATAGGGCCCATTGGATTTAATAACCCAACCCAACCCAGCTCGGGGCGGGGCGGGTGGTTTATGGGTCCAAGCCCATTCTTGCTTAGGTCCTCCCTCCTCACAAAATATGGGTACCCCTTGGGGCCCAACCCATAAGTCCAAACCAAAGACTTATAAAGCCTTTAAACTTCTTCTGTTTTTCCAATGTGGGATAAGTGCAAAAATGCACTTTCAAGCTTTCTATAGAACAAAGGAAAGTTTTCAAAAAACCCAATTTATAACCCATTATAAAATATTTTATTTTGGAAATATTCAACACTTCATGCTTGAACATCCATCTTTATCGTACTAACCCAGTAATTAATTATCTTAAATGCTTGTATGCGTGCACTTTTAATTGGTATGAGATGCCAAAATTTTTCTCGGATTAAAAGAAATTAAAACTTGTTTCTGTAGCTCCAGTCTAAATGAATTGAACCCATGACTCTTCGCCAAAGAAAATTTGAATTGTGGGTTTTTTTTGCCAATTTGTCAAAAGTAGACAAAGTGGTATTAGGATTCCTTTATAAATCTGAAGGCTGATTCCATAGCACCATGCCAGAAAGTATGCTAAAGGCCAAAATAAGCAGTATATATAGAGTTTGTTTCTGGAGTTTGTCCATTTTGGAAAAACCAAATCAAAATAAGCAGTATATATATAGCCTTTCACCGCATGCTGTATTGCTTTGAATGATGTTACACTAAAGTAGTTCCTCATATCAAAATCATGTGGTCCAGATTAACTTCTATTACAAGGAATAGTAGTTCCTCATATCAAAATCTTGTTGAGAAGGGTCCATGGACAGTGATGGTATCGCATGGACCATCCTTTAATTTGGCTTTCTTACCTTTTCTTATTTTGGGATGGATCAAGATTATTAGACAATAATAAAAAAGTGTAATGCAGAGAAATCAAGCTGACCCAACTATGTAAAGAAAATTTGGAAACAATAACATTGTTGTCTGTTTACAAAATTGTTATCAAACATTTCTTTTTTTGCCATAGACAACATATATATAATGGTTGCAATTTAATTAGGGTAGTGGATCAGAGTTCGAATTCACTGCTAATATTTCAAAAATAAGCATTTGTTGAGAATTGAAGATGTCACCAAAATGGATAATCATGTAGTTATGGATTAGAATGAGAGCAGATCTAATATGTGATGACATATATATGGTAATTATCTTGCATCCCTAATCCACAGCCGCACAATTGGTATTTTGGTGATTTGTTGTCCATCCATATGACATCAGCACTTGCTGATTTATGAAATATTAGCACCATATCCTGAATGTGTGGATCAAGATATGATTTCCAAGTTTACTTCAATATCTCAATGACTGCAAGTGATGTGGGTTTGGGTGATCAATTTGGTTCTTTTCTTATTGAAAAAAATATATGAGAATCATTGACACATACATAGTTGTTTGTAATGGTTGAGGTGGGCTAGTCACTCCGGGCCACCAAGAATAATGGGCCTGATATTTAGAATAGGGTTAATTCAGGGACAAATCTTTGGTTGAGATTGGGCTTGAACTGAACCTGACAGTCGGTGGCCCAGCCCGATTAAATTAGCCATATTGCCACAATTCCTCCCCATCAAGGATTGTCTGCCCCATGAATATTGTTCATAAATTTATTTTGGTGCATTATTCAATAGAGGTGCTACAAAGTGCAGCTTGTACCAATTACTAAACCAAGTTTATAAATCTTAGCCACATCAAGACTAGATTTTATCAGCAGTACTGGTGCAATGGCAAAACTCTTGGGTTGCTAAGACGAATTTGCATGATCGAATCTTGAGAGCAGTCACTTTGTGTAATATTAAAGGTAAGGATCATATCTAGCTGAACCCTCCCACGAACCCATTTTGGCAAGACCAAAACACTCAGTGATGGTCTTCAGGCACCTCTCATTTATAATCTAATTATAAAATTTTCATTTGTGTCACCATTAATTGTATTTTCCACTGATTTAAATTACTCTGTATTTTTTCCAAGTCAGACTCATCACCTGTAAAGAAAACAAACCTGTCTACACTGTTAGAACTAGTGTTTCATAAGCAAGCACAAATCATAAATGTAATTAGTACTCTTTGTAACTAGTGGCATTGCAGACAAATTAATATCACATACATTCCTAGACATATATGGTGAGTTGGGAAAATTTATAAATTAACAATGAAACCACCATCTGTTAACTGGCTAGAAAGATTTGGTGAAGATTGATCTGTGAGAAACCCTGTTCCTATCCCAGAAGACGAAGATTGATCAGACATGAAAAATCGACCCACAGAGAATGGAGGTGCTGATGGTTTTGGCAGTTCTGCTGATTTGCTTCCAAGCATGAGAACAACTGTTGACATGGTGGGTCTATCATTAGGGTCTTCTTGAATGCACAGCAATGCAATATGGATCCATCTTAGAGCCTCACTTATGGGACAAGTATCGATTAAGTTCTGATCTATCAACTCTTGTCCTTTGCCTTCATTCCATATTTTCCATGCCTGTTTGATGTCATATTTGAGTTCACAATCAGAAAAGGAAAGAAATCATGCTCAAATTTAAGCTTATTGAGCCGAAAAAGAAAAAGAAGAACTACAGGGTTAGATATATAGACAAGGAAATAGAAAGTTACATATGATAGAAGGCTTTGGCCATGGTCTGGGTTATAGAAGCCAGTATTCTTTTTTCCACTTATGATTTCTAGCATTAGAACTCCAAAGCTGTAAACATCGGATTTTATTGAAAATAAACCCTCCATTGCATATTCTGGCGCCATGTATCCACTGTTGGAAAAAGTATATTGATGCACAATTCAGAATCAAATGGAGTAAACAAACAAAAAGAAGGCAGTATTTCTCTGCATATTTGCATTATCATGTCATTTTACACTTAACCTGCAGCTTGCCAGTTAAAGCTATCCATTGAAAAGCAAAATCGCAGCCATCAACACAAAGATGCAACATATTGCAGGATATCATCAGCATGATTTGGCAATTGTTCTGCTATACTTCTTTTCTTATTTCATTTTTTCCTTTGAAAAGTTAAAATAATAGCATTTATCGATTTTTAGAAATGAAAGGAGAAGCAAAATAATGAAACTTACTAAGTACCAACAATTCTGTTGGTGTTTGCTTCAATTTGTTTGCCTCCAAAAATCCTAGCAGTGCCAAAGTCTGATATCTTTGGGTTCATCTCATCGTCCAGCAAGACATTGCTGGCTTTCAAATCCCTATGAATGATTTTCAGCCTGGAGTCCTCATGCAGATATAGAATTCCCTTTGCTATTCCATTAACAAAGTTAGCACGCTTGTCCCAGTCTAGTTTATTACATTTTTCTGGATCTGGCTTGTAAAAAGGAGAAAAAAAAGAGGAACAAATAAGAATGGGTGTCGATAGGGTGGCTTGGATTGAACATTCCCTACGCGCCCACACACACACATATATAAAGTATCTTGGTGGACCAGGGGACTAGTGTTTCATTGGTATGCAGAAAAAAGAAAAAAACTATTGAGGGAAAAATGTGTGTGTGTGTGTGTGTTTTTGAGAGAGAGAGAGAGAGAGAGAGAGAGAGAGTAACCAAAGAGAAAGGCATCAAGACTAGTATTGGCCATGTACTCATAGACAAGGAGCTTTTCATCTCTCTCTACGCAGCAACCAAAGAGCCTCACAAGATTTCTGTGCTGAAGTTTAGCAATTACCATCACTTCATTCTTGAACTCTTCAAGACCTTGCCCTGATTTCATCGAAAGCCTTTTAACAGCTATTTCCTTTCCATTAAGAAGCTTGCCCTGAACACAGATATATCAAACTTTCTCAGCTAAAGAAATTGTAACATTTAGTGCCAGTGAGCGCTGTTATATGTCATGACAGTAAAGTTCACTGACAGTTCACTACGCAAATATGGTAGCCTCTTGTTTCAATCCCATTTTCAAGGGCATTGAAGTTATTATCTCTTCTGCCAATCAAATTATCAAAGTGACCCACAGAAACTCAGTGATCCCAACTTTCATGACATATGTTTTCTCAATGGAAATCAAGTGATAAAAAGAAATATTATTTTAACCTTGTAAACAGGGCCAAAACCCCCCTCTCCAAGCTTATTGTCATCAGAGAAATTGTTTGTAGCAGCCAGTATTGTAGATAATCTGAAGTAGTGCATTTGTCCGCTGTCGTCTTGATCCCTTGCACACATACTCCCCTCCATGAAGTTTGTGCTAAAAGGGCCTTCCAAATTATGTAATAGAATTTCCTGGCTTGTTTCCCTTTCTGAGTAAATAATAAAATGAGAATTTCATAGTATATTTAACAATGCAATTGCTAATAGACATACTAAACTGTATGTATATATATATATATATATACAGAAATGATCAAGTTATAGAGCATATGCTCCTTTTCTACCCCCTTTTCTCACATATCTACCTCCTTTTCTGCTCTTTCTGTGGAAGAATGAATAGAAACAGAAACCCAAGAGGGCTGCAACTACTGCAAATGTTGATACAGTGATGATGATAATGATCTTTGTTGTGTTCTTTCCTCCATTTCCTGCTGTTGCATTATACAATATAATTTTAATTTGCTTGCAATTCTCAAACAAATGATGAATTAAGTAAAGGAAAATTACACAACCCCCCATCCCCAAATTATAGGTTAGTTTTACAAAATTCCCATGAACTTCACAATTTAATAAATAAACCCTCAAACTATAGGTGATCACAAAACCCTTGAACTTCGAAATTGAACGAATAACCCCTTAACTATAGGTCGAGTTCATAAAACTCCCTTAAGCTTAAAAAATGGAGCACAAAGTACTATAGATTTGTAGTTATGGAGATTTATTTGTTTCAATTTCATAGTTCAGAGGATTATTTCTTCTGTTTTGAAGATTATAAGAATTTTTGTGAATTTAACCACCTCTAGTTCAAGATATTATTTGTTACAAGATATTATTTGTTATATTTTCAAATTCGAAGAGTTTTGTGAAAACTGACTTATATTAAAAGGGGTTTTATGCGCTTCACCACCATTAAAATAATTTGAAACTTCATGGAGATCATAGTCCTCAACAAGACTTGGCCTCAGTTGGGTTGTGGTGTCCCCAAGTCCACTCCTGATTTTGAAATATATCTTTAATTTTTTGGGAAAAATTTGAAACAAATCTGATGCATATATATATGTACACGCTCCACAAAAGCCCTCCCGCGCTGCACACTCACATATATAAGGGCAAATTTCCAATTTGCGTTCAGTTTCATATATTTTTGACATTTGGCACTTTTGTAGGGTAACTTGTAGATGATATTTTAAAAGGTCCATCGTTGGATAAAATACCCATTTTATGAATTTCATGCCTCCCAAAAATCACGATGATTCAACGATTGGTTTTTGAAAAAATTGACTGCAAAATTATGACATTTCGAATAATAAAAAGAACACAATTTTTGCAGTCAATTTTCTCAAAAACCGACCATTCCATTACTGTAATTTTTGGCAGGCATACATTCATAAGATGTGTATTTTATCAACAGTGGATTTTTCAAAATATATTCTGCAACTAACCCTAAAGAAGAAGTGCATAAATGCCAAAATATATGAAAAGAAAGGTTTTTTGATATAAGGCCAAATTCTCGATACTAACAAATTGATATCATATTAAGAGGGTGGATTCTGCCCAGGATTTGTTTTAATTTGGATTTGGTTCATCTCATTCCAGCAGAAAAATTAACTACATAAAAAACAAATAAAATAACCACCATCTTCAAAATCAAACTACATTCGATCTCTAGTCACTAAAATCTCAAGTCTAATTGACTCTCACCTCCATTATCAGGCACCGGCTGAGCTGCAGGCGCAGGTGCAGGCACGGGTAACTGGAAGAAAGCGTACTCCTCATACCTCACGTTGCAAGTTGGGGTCAAAATACGCCACCCTTTCTTCCCTTGACAACAGTCATCGATTTCCTGTGCGAGCACCCCCAAACAATTTTTGCATTTATTTCTATCGATATCTCTAGTACACTGTACCAACCCATATTTAGACCCAGTCGACTCAGTTCCTGACTCATTTCCTGCCGCATAACTCCAGCTGTATGTTGATTCAGTAGCCTCTGAAATTAGTTTCCATATCAAACCTTTCGCCCCTGCATCAGGTCCATCTGGGTAACTATTGTTTTGCGTATTCCACATGAGCAGCTTCGGATACATCTGTTGAGTTCCAAAAAAGTTGGAAGAATCGTAGCGTAACATGCATTTGTCGTACCAAATGATTGCTGCTGTTTTATTAGACCCACATCGTTGCTTGATGTCTTGACCCGCAACATTGACGCAGTTTTGGCAGTCAGTATTCGAAACGACGTCGCCGCGGCAGAGGAAGAGGGCATAGATTTGTTTAGAGGTTTCATTGTAGAAAGTAGTGCTGGCAGCTTTAGATGATAGAGAACTCAAAAGGGTATTGAGGTTTGTTTCAAACGTGTCGTTGTTGGCTGTGTTATTAGATGAATTCGAGCAGACGTGGGAATTGTAGATTTGTTCGGTAGTATCAGAGCTGCCAAGCATGGAGATTGAAAGAAAGACAAAAAATTTGATATAATCATGGAGAAGAATCATTATTTTTTGCTGCAGATTCGATATTAGATGATCTTTGATATATATATATATGCTAAAGACAAGTACTAGATATTATAAGAATAAGAATAAATACTGTAGCCTAAATGGATTGGAGTAGGTCAGGTCAAGTCTGGCTGCTTACCAAACCCATAGACTTCGTAGTTTGGATGGAATGCGTAGTTAGAAAATTCTGCAGATTGTGAAACCAGTCAGTTTTTATAAGCTCAAAAACCAAATTATCTAGAAATCTTTGGCCATTTCAAGCCAAGCTTATTGGGGTTCTAGTTCTTTGATGCCTAAATCCCCTGAAAAAAGTTTTATAACCTAGTTATCTATTTTTCATTTTTGTTTACTCATTGTATGTTGGAATTCAACCACAAATATTATTTCTATCTATAATATATAATAGATAGGTATTATCTCATATATTATTCTAAACTTGTTGTAAAAAGTGAAGATTGACAGGGTTGAGGCGTGGACTAGGTTGTTCTCTTTAAAACGTTTCGCGCCACTACGGATTATATCCAATGCAGTAGTTTACAAGCACGCTGCCTCCAAGATACAACAACCCAGCCACTCGCTATTATCTTCTCATAGTTTGCACAACTATGAGAAGATGAAAGCTCCACACAACACCTTACTTTCCCAATAAACCCATAGAAAACTCAAAAAATAACAAAGATTGGTTTATAGAAAATTAGAAGAGAGGATGGATGAGTGTGAGTGTGTCAAATAGCTAAAAAAGACCCTCTATATATAGGTGTAGGAATTGTAATTCATGGTCTTAGAATTAAAATTTCATCTTAAACACCAAATGGAGTTTATGTAGGTTACATAAGAAAATTTAACCAACAAATTGTAACCCCTATAATATAAATTATATATTTTTTATTAACATATTCAACACTATTTTGAGTGTGGCTCTAAATTGGATGATATTACTTTTGGTACATATTTGATCAATTAATCTTCGAAATAATTCCTTGGTTGCATAGATTTTTGAGTTTGGTCTATTTACGGGAACATAATCAATGAATTGATTATTCAACTGATGGATCAATTCAATACCAAGTAAATTTCCTATTAAGTTGGGACTCTGTTTTTGGAGGAATTTTCATATTTCTTCTCTAGGATTTTATTTACTCTAACAAATGAAGAAGCCTAGGGTGGTGAGAAGTTGCATAGAGTATTGTGACTTGTGAGGGCTGCATCAATAGTATTTTCTCTAGGTGTATTCATCACCTGTATAGTAAACTAACATGATTGTTAGATTTAGTGTCTCATCTCAAGTACAAATCGCAAATGAAATTAGTACATTTTACAAATAGTGGCAGTGCGGACAAGTAACATATACCATCCTAATTGAGTTGGGAAAATTTGTAAACTAACAATTAAACTTAACTATGTAGAACAGAATGCTCAAGTCAGTCTTTCTACTAGCTAGAACTCATTGAAGATTGATCTGTGACAAAATATGTTCCTGCCTCAGTTGTAGAAGATTCATCAGACACGATAAATCTACCTACAGAGAATGGAGGTGCCAATTGGTGCGGCAGCTCTGCCGTTTTCTTCCGAGCATAAGAACAACTGATGACATGGTTGGCCTATCAGTAGGGTCTTCCTGAATACATAGCAGTGCGATATGGATCCATATTAGAGCCTCACTTATAGGACAAGTATTGATTAAGTTTCGGTCTACTAACTCCCGTTCTTTCCCTTCATTCCATTGTTTCCATACCTGTTTGGTGTCGTGTTTGAGTTCACAATTAGACCAAAAAAAAAAAAACAAAACAAAAATATGCTCAAATTTGATTTTATTTCCCGGCCCCCCCCCCCCAAAAAAAAAAAAAAAGAAAAAAAAAAAAGGAAAACAAATGATTCAACAAATAGAGACTTGCATAAGATCAAAGGCTTTGGGCACGCACTGGGTTATTGAAGCCACTGTTCATTTTTCAACTAATGATTTTGAGCATTAGAACTCCAAAGCTGTAAACATCGGACTTCATAGAAAATAGGCCCTCCATTGCATACTCT
>JAESVK010057074.1:0-21725 GCA_017140935.1 Hamamelis virginiana | reverse complement strand
ATATATATATATATATATATATATATATATATATATATATATATGTATATGTATTTAAACTATTTGTAGGGCAAATTTAATATAAATATAGTAAAATAAAAAATCAAAAGCAGATTATAAAAGATAAAAAGCATATATAACACAAACAAAGGAAAAGCTGGAAAAGTGTTTACCTTAAGGGTATTTAAGGTTTATCCTCTTAAATGTAGATTTTCTATCTACGCTGAATGGTTATTTTCTTTTGCTGATGTTTAAGGTTAAACCTTTGAAATGTAGATTATAAAAACTATAAATTAGATCTAAAACATATTTTAGAAACTAACAAAAGAACACAGCAAAATAGATGAAAAAAAAATAAGAAAATTATGAATAATATAAAGAATCTAAAATAACACCAAAAACGAAACAACAGCAGTAAATTTACCTTTAGTTTAAAATTCTGAAACAACTGAATTTTGCTTTCTAGCCTGATAAATCATTTGGTGCTAAATAAGAAAATTATGATCTAGATTATGAGTCAAACGTTGTCAAAAAATATTAATGTTATGAAATCAAAAGTAGTATCATTCCAAGTTTGATTCAGCTCAGATACTTAAAGAGTTTTTTTAACTATTTCAATTGTTTAATGATCACAGAAGTACAAATTAAGTTCTTTTGGATTGTTAATAACTACAGATGATATCAAGATATAGCAACAAAATTAGATTTAATCAGTTAATTTAAAAGTATGAGCTTCAAATTTCGAATTTCTTTATTTAGTGATATCAAATCAACACTGGATAGAAAAAGAAAATTCAAGAATCCAAGCATATGTACAAGAATGCTCATCCCAAGCAACTTACAGGTGTCTGAATTGTATGAAGTTTCCAACATACTCAGCGAGTTGACCAGTCATTAAGCAAATTTTCAATTCTTTGCACCACACAATACAAATTAAACAAAATAGGTGTACAATAAAGAAAACAATGTACCAGGTAGAAAACATAAAGAAAGAAGACACAGAGAGAGAGACAAATGAGCGTATAAAAACGCGAAAGAGAGAGCGAGAAAGACAAGAAGAGACAACAGTAGGTTACCGGAAAAGCAAACTGAAAATATATGATATGTTCATAAGTCTCAACGCAGGACTACTTCAATAAGCTTTATATGGAGAAGTAGAAAGCTGTGAAGTCTGCAAAATAAGCAAACCAAACGTGAAAAAAGAAAAGAAACAGAGAGAGAGAGAAAAAGAAGGAACGAAGGGTTATCAGAAAAGCAAAGAGAAAAAGAATTGAAATCACCACGTTTAACCGGTACAGGAAAAACAAACTTTCAAGAAAAAACATATGGAATCATCACCTTAACAGATACATAAAGACGAAAGCTTCAACCGAAGCTGAAAAGAGACCACCTGGAATCAGACCTGAACAGAGTTACAGTGGTGAGCTCTGAACTTGATGCCGAAGAGAAACGTTGGAGAAGAACGGAGAGGTGTATCTTAGTCGCTGTGATAAGAGAAAAGCGTTTCTCAAAAGCTTGATCAATTCCGCAAATGACTTACTCGCCCAAATATAACGTTTTAGGGTTACGGTTATAAATCATAAAATAAGAATGGGAAAGCTACAATAGGTAGAAATATTACAAATAAAGATATATAGAGCCAAATTCTGAACTTGATGCTAAAGAGAAAGGCTAGAGAAGAAACCACAAGTATCTTGCAGTGCCGGTCAGCGCAGAAAACCAAATCTCAGGTCTTCAGCTCTGTCGCAGACGCTAGTTCTCCGCCCTCTCAGGTCCGTCGCAGACGTTAGACTCTTGGCTTCTCGGTGAGGTGTGGATTTCGTGAGGGGACAATAGCAGAGTTGAAGTCTGCTCGAAGTCGACAAAACGGTGGGCAAGAAGAAATGAAGAAATCTGCAAAGAGGCCGGAAAGTCTACAACAAAGATAGAAGAAGAAGAGCAGCAACCTGCACAGCGCAGTCTGCAGAATATCGAATCAATCAAATTTTTGGTGAAATGACTGTATTGACCTCTTATTTCTATCCTTTATGCTTCAATGATGAAGGGCATTTGAGTAATTCACGCCCCTCTATCACCTATGCAGTCAGAATGCAGGTTTTGCATTTAATTGGTTTCGATGAAATGACTGAATCGCCCTTCATGCTTTGTGTCTTTTGGCTTGAGTTTCGAAAGGCGTTGCGATCATGAGATTGCATTACGTGTACTTTTATTTCTCTCTTTAAAAAGGAAAGTTCTATTCTCTTCTTTACGTATCTAGCTCATTTCTTTTTATGGTACAACTAATCAGAAACGGAAGATCAGTTATGATTCGTTTTCTTTTCCTATATTTTGTGGGCAACTAAATGGAGCACAAGGATTTGTTTTGAATTTAAAAAAAGATAGTTCATGTGAATGAAGTGAAATAATTGACCAATAAATGTAAGATTTTAATTTTTATGGGATATAATTGTTGCACCATTACGAACAATTAGAAACTTAAAGGTAAAATGATCAAGAGTTTGCTAATTTGGTAAAGTTTGCAAGACAATTAATAAATGAATAGAAACTCAGACATAGATAGAATAATTAAGCAGATATTAATATATGCACAAAAAAGCAGATAAATGAATTTTTTTATCAATGAATTTTGAAAATGAACTTATTGATAGGTTTGGACTTAATAGGATTGTTGTAAGTTCTTTTGATCAAAGTCAGGTGATCTTCTCTGTTGATAAATGCACAACTACTTGTACATAAAACAAGTATAAGCATATAGTTCTTAAGATGGTGCAATTTTAACAAATCGACTAACATTTGACATTTATCCTTCAAATCTATGTTTTTAATATGAAAAATGAAAGAATTGTTCTGAATTGATTTGAAGTTAAAGAAAAAAACGAGTATTCATGGATAAAATAATTCACTCTTAGTTTTAATAAGATTCGAGTTTTTTAATATTATTTGGACTGTTCTTTTAATGTTTGTGCGGAACACTTATGTGTATATATAACTCTATAAGTTTTTGGGATTTGATTTTTAAAATAATATTGAAGAATATTGAAAAAAAATGTGACATTTTACAAATTTAAAAATAATTGGTAAAAATTTGACTAATGTTAATTATACTATATTTTTTAAAGAAAATGTATAAATAATTAGTCATATTTTCACCAATCATTTTAAAATAAGTATAATGCAATTAATTTAAAAATTATTAAATCAAGTTTACAAATCAACTATCGAGAGGTTTATTACAGATCTAAATACAAGAAAATAGAATTTTGTACATATATTGAAAAAACAATTCCTATCAAATTGGTCACAACAGAAGAGACCTTCTTTTACAAGTTTTGGATTAGATAGAAACTGGAATTTAGCACTGTAAACTCGTTGTAGGAGCGTTTCACTTGTGGAGAAACGTTTTTTCGTATTCCATGCTAACAATCAGTTTACTTTGTTTTGTCTATTCCAATTTTTTTTCATTTTTTATCTTTTCACTCAAGATCACAATTGTGCAAAGCAATTCAAAAGAGAAATTGAGCGAAAATACAAATTAGAAATTACTATTTTTATTTTAAATCTTAAATTGGTGGCGTTTTAATAGTTAATTAATAGTAGTCAATTGTTGTTATATTAACATTAACAATGTTTTTTATTTTCTCTAAAGAATAAACCTCCAAAGAATAAACCAGATAATTGATAACAGTCTAACATAATACTATTAATTAATTTATAAAATAGAGTGTCATCTTTGATATCTATTTTATAAAAACATGTATGTTTTATATATACATGTACGTATATATGTATATATAGAGAGAGAGGGATATGGAAGTGATTTTGAGCAATGAGTTTTGATTCAAGTCATATGCAACAAATCAATATAAGTCAAGATAGAGAAAAAAAGCGGAAAGGATTCAATATGCTTAGATCGATAGAGAAAGAAAGGGCTGGAGATTCATATCTAAATTGTTATTACCAATTTGGTTTCTAATGGGAAATGATTGAACGATTAACATACTATATTTATTTTTTAAAAATTGTATGAATTAACTGATAGTACAATGAAAATAATTTTGATTCTATATGTTTATTTTGTCCATTATAAAGGCAAGCATAGCAACAGTGAAAAGCAAAAAAAAAAAAAAAACAAAATAGAGATAATAAAGTACTTTACAATACATAACAAAAAATCAATACGATTTGTAGGCATCAAAATCTGGGGAAAACAGATATGTTATAATTGATTTGTATAAGAAGACAAAATTAAGATTACGCAACTAACAAATCCATAAATGAACATAAAGAAACAATAAATGGGTACTTTGATTTTGTTTGATGCTTCAAATCGATCCAATTCATTGAGAAGCTCAAGCATAGTGCACTGCACTGTACTGTCACCATTGCAAGTTCTAGCCTTGATTCGAGGAGATACAATACTGCTAATTTCATCCATAAAGATAGTCAATGGAGCATGTTCGTTGTGAAACGCAACAAAAAAGATACGATACACATAAGATATAAATACACTCTACACAGATTAAATCTAAAGGATTCCAAGATCCAAAAATGTGCAGTATAAACAATAGCATGTAAGCGGAGAAGATGAAAAATCAATATTTGGCGTTTATTACAAGTGGATAAGATTAAAATCAACATATGAATTTCCTAGATATTTGAAGATGGGTTCCTTTTTAGACTTATTCATTTGCGTTTATTTGGTTTCATATGGTTGAGGAGGTCTTTTATAATGCTCACAAATCAAGTTGCTGGAATTGCTGAAGCAGTGAATAATACGTTGTCATACTTCTTGTAATTTTGACGTGAGAATCAATACAGTCCTTTGATCAGGATCGCTGGAAATATGCGATATGAAATGAATTATCAATTATGAACTTATCATACTATAATTAAAGCTGTTTAAGGAACTTGCCCACCAAATGTTCATCACCTGGCTTCATGGTCATAGTTTGGTGCCACTTTAGTTTGCATTCTTACAAGACGACTTCACCTTGTTGGTACTACACTTGAAGTGTCACATGTCTTAATATCTATATGCATGTAGATAAAATTTTCTATATTATTAAGGACTGTCATCATCCTGGAACACAACATTGTTTTCTTCATCATAAGCAAAATTATTTTTAGCTAATTCAGTATAAGATGTGCTATACACATTCCGAAATACTATTCTTCTAATCCTGTTGGTTCTGTCCTGAACCCAACATAGATCACAACAGACTTGTATGTTTTGAAACTTTATGATTGTAAAATTATAAAACAATATAGTACGCTGTCCAAATTGCTAGTAGGTGATGTGTGTGGTCTCAAAATTAATGAACATACAATCGATGAAAACATTTCACAGAAAAATGCTCATAATTTTTAATAATTTGTATTATAAAAAGTAACTATTGGATCATTGTAATTTTTGTCATACATAACATGTATAACATTAATATATAATTGAACGTTCGTTTTTTCACAGTACGTATCTCACATTTAGTAAAAATACAAGTTGGACTTCAATGTTATGACAACCTTATACCATGTTGAAATGATTAATAAAAAAAGAAATTGTATGAAATAGTATGAAACAAAAAACTATCAAAAAGACCAACAATCACGCTAATTATAAAAAAGTTCAAACATAGTTTAGAAAAGCAAACGACTTTTTTGCTAGTGAAAAAGCGCAAATACTTTTCAGTATTTAATATATTGTAGCAATTATAAAAACATGCTATATTATTCACCTATTGGCTGAGTTGGCAATGAAGCAGCATACTGCTCTTTCTAGATGTTTAACGGATGTTTAAGGATCCTAATAATACTAAGAATCAATTGCCATGGGAAAGAGAAGATCTGTTCATTTAAATAATTAATTAAAATTTATTAATAATAAGAAGAAGAGTAAGAATGAAACCTGAAAACATAGATGAGTTTGCAAAACAGTAGCATATTGGTTCTTGTAGTCCTTCAGGCAATGTTAAAGGATCCTAACAGATAAAATAATAGTGACAATCAATTGTCATGAGAACAGCAAGATCCATTCATTTAAACAATTATTATAATTAATAATAAGAAGAAAGTCAAGAATCAAACCTCAAAAGATAGATCTGACATAGAGAAAAGATCATGGCCTGTATCCATTGCTTATGAACACAGATTAGTCCAAGCAAATTAGAAGAATGTATACATTACTATCAGTACGATACACATTTATATATACTATATATATATATATTCATTTATATTCAGATGTGTGAAATAATTGATCAATTCAATCACTATTTTTAATAACAATTGTTCATTATATCAGTATTTTTACTAATTAAGCTAAATAAAATTCCCACACCAAATGAAACTTGTATAATGTATCTACAATAAAATAAAAGATAGACAATTTTAGTCTATACATATTAGACGATTCATAATAGAGCATAAAGTATTAAAAGATATACACAAAAAAAAGAAAACCAAAAGATATTCAGAACAAAAAGGAAACCAGTTTAACACTCCAACTATTTGATACTAATGAGCTAGCACATGAAATTTAACAAAAGGAATATGACATTTCCCAGGAGTGGACGTGAGTTCAAATATGCATCTATCACCAAAAGAGAGATTGTTTGCTTTTCGGAAATTTGCCCAATCTTTTCTGAGTTTAATTCTCCTGTCACCATTTGTATACTTTGTTCCCCTGTCCAGCTGAAATGTCCACACTTTTTTAGATATATCTTCTATTAAAATTGTATCCACTGTACGAAGACGAGCTGAACGAACAAATTCTATTGGAATATGCTGAAACATAGAAGTCAATAAAAGGAATTAGCGATTCAATATAACTCACAAATGTAACAGTATAAATACATAAAATAAAGGGTAATCATAAAGAACAATTAAATAAAGGATTATTAAAATAAAACAAAGTATATATAGACCATGTAGGATTTTTTGGGATGACAGTTTGATGCATTCAGAACAACAACAAAATTAGGCGCTGAATTTGAACGCAGCTCTGGTTGCCGAACCATTTTCTGACCTACAAAATAGAAGGAAAACTAATAGTAATTTAATAAACATATAAGAAAAAGTAAAAGAAAAATGTTCATATGAAAAAGTAGAAACAATTACTTTTGATATTTTTTTGATTCATAGTCTGACATAAAGGTTCATCTATTACTTCTTCTTTGATTGGCATCCGTGTACACTTATCAAAATTCTTCATGCAACCACTATGGCCAAATACATAGACAAAAAAACTGCACTTGTCTAATTGTTCAAAAACAAGAATCTCTCCAAATCTTATTCTATGGTGACCAATGAAGGTAGCCCAGCCATCTGCAAAGTAAATTTCTATTTCATTCTCCACACGCAATTGTATTCGCCAAGTTCCTTTGTAGCTTGTCAACAAGCAATCTTTAGATATAGTTTCAATCAAGCGTGATCGTTTTGAGAAAGCTTTGGGTATTAGCTGCAGGAGAAGACAAAAGATATCTCAATCATAAACACTGTTGCTTCATCTAATATGAAGCACAAAAAAGAAAAATCATCATACAAAATAACATATATAATAGCAAATGTTAAAAAAAAAACGAAAGAATATTACCATTTGTTCAGAAAAATTGTTCACCATAACTTTGAAAAACCAAGTGGAGCATAATTTTCTTTCACTTTCTTCTGATTGTGCCATAGCTGAAAAGAATAATATCAGATAATATGACATGAACCATAGAAATATATCAAATAAAAATAGAAAAATGAAAATCAATACAAGGAAATAAAACGTAAGTTAAGCAATATTATTTTCTGGCTTTGTTAGTAGGATTGAAAATGGTTAGAATGCACAATGATGCGTACAACATTCCAAATATTTTTTTTAGCCATTTGAAAAAAAACATTGGTGCACAAAATTGTGTAAATACAATAGTCTTTCTCTCTCTGTTTCTCTAAAAATTAACATGGCACCTGGTAAACCAAAATTGCCAACAGTTATTAAGCTCAATCACACAAGTTCCAATTCAAATCCAGCATAAATAAGCAAAATCCCAACTAAACTGAAAATTTGTGTACGAATTATTATTTGACTATGTTTTGCATATGATTTTGTAAACAAGTATTCCATTTTGAATAAAAAAAAACCTATGCCTAAGTTCCCAAAGAAGCATTAATTTTAATTAGCAAAGCGTAACTTTCAGCTACTGCAATTACAACAACAACATAAATAAATAAAATTCCACCAATTATTAGTTTAATTTACAATTAATAAAATAACAATTATATACCAATAAGTACCTCACATAAGCACTTTATATCACTTTGTCAAATTAAAGATATTTTTAACATAACAAATATTTGAAAGAATTTGAAAACATTAAGATCCTCATAGTATAAAGTTTTACATTAAGAGATTTTTAGATAATTTTCCCATAAAATAACCCTCTTCTCTCTCCTCTCCAAATTTGTGTAGCGGAGAATCTAACACGACTTTGCTCAAAGAAAGATAAAAGAAAGGAAAAAAAAAAGACAAAAAAAAAAAGAAAAAAGAAACAATGGTCTTAGATACTCAATAGCCAAACAACAAAACTAAACAAATCAAAAATAGTAATCTAGATCCAACAGCTACAATCAATCCTATTTTAAGTTTTAGAATCACGAGTCAAACAAATACAATACATGCACGTCAAAACATTATCCAAAACCTAACATTCACGAAGCATGTTCTTTTAATTTATTCTTAATTAATAAAGATTCCTACTTACTTAATTCTTAATCAATTCAGTATAATAATACGGAAATGTTTGGCAATAAGTTCATCTACAATGCGCTAAAGCCCCAATAGATGTCAAAGAATACTCCAGCATGCATTTCTGATGCCTACTGCTGCTGCTATTTCATCACTGGATATATCCTCCCTGTTTCTTGCCTTCCAAACATAATCTAATCTATAATGTAGATAGATATCTACATATCTTGTGTTGATGCCTTGATGAGAGCTAACTTTGACTTAATTTCATATTAATCTTGGATTCTTTTTGTCTATCATGTAGATAGATATCTTTGTTATAATTGTTTCATTGTGTTTAGTCAATATACAGCACTTATTCTTATCTTTTTGGAAGAAATTAGATGAAGAAACTGTCTTAAGTTAGTCAAATTATGTGGGATGGCAAATAAGAGATTCCATCTAAGTCCAAACTTTCAGGGTTTTGAGTAGGACAGTAAACTAATTAATTAAAAGTTGCTAGATAAATTAACCAACTCAAAATAAAATTTAAACTTGACTTATTAGGAATAAGCCTTTAATTGAGTTGAATTCGAGTAATATATATATGTTTATATATATATATAAATTTATCATCACAAATGGGATGTTTACAAAAAATAATAGTGCAGGACTATCAAAAATGAAAGTGAAAATTTAGATTCATCATTCATGACATTTGAAGAAATTGAAATTAAAATTAATCTTATACCATCAATTGTGAGCACAGTTCTATTTCTTTTGTAAATGACTAAATTTTAGATGTATCAATTTGTAACCTAAATTACTATGCAAAAGCTAATAGAACCATTCAATTTTGATGGAATGTCTATACAACTATATATATATATAAGCAATTCCTCAGCTTTGAATTATATCGAATTTGAAAAAATATGCTACATTAATCTTTGTGGGATAATGGAAACAACTCATCAGATAATGATTAATGAAGCTCAAAAGTTCTCCGCCTATAATTTAACACTGAATAAGATAGAAGAAAAATTATTTAAACATAGATTTATCTAGCTTAGCATACAGTACAACATGATGCATTTCTGACACAAATAGAAAATGATTTGGGGCTAAACTGTAGATATTAAGCAAAGAAGGTGCACAATTACTCTAAGCCATTAATGTAAGAAGCAAAGAGGACCCAAAAGACAAAACAAACATGAAAAAAAAGGAAGGTTTAAGAAAGTAATTGCAGAAGCGTACATCATCATCCAACGAAATTAATTAATATATAGTTAAAGATTGTACATCTCTCTCTGTCTCCCTTTTTTTCGGTTTTTCTTGTTTGGTTACTCTTTCTCTATTAAACTTGTTGACATCAATATGAAATTGCCTAGGAACCATTTACAGCTTGAAAGTATTTTTGGTTGAAAAATAAAGTGGTATTAGTTTCCATGATATATCTGAATAAAGGTGGGTTCAGTACCAGCTGAAATGGAAGTGGTGAAGATGTGCCTTCAATTTCAGCGAAATTAAAGGAGAAACATTGGAGACAAACAAAATAATTGGCATGCAATGACAATCCTATAATATAATAAAGATCAAAAAAGAAAATAAAAAAAAATGCCATCAGTTGTCATATGCATAAAAACAGGGCTGCAGTCAACTTCTTGGTTGAAAGGGAAGAGAACAGGAAGCAATCAAGCTGAAGTTCAATAAATGTATTTATTGAGTTAAAGAAGAGTTGTGCAGGCGAACAGGAGACCAAAGGAATATTATTGGTCTGCGCATTGGTCTGCACATCATGCTCCCATTCAACCTAGTTTATAAGTAATTTATGCTAAATTACTTGGTAATTGTCTCTAACAATGAAGACCCAAGTGGCAAATAGTTGGATAGCCTAAGGGAGGGAATATTGAATGAGGCAAATGAGGAGAGCGAGCGTAGTGGGCCAGATATTTACTTGGCTTGGTATGCTGATAATGACAATAAGGCAAAAACAAGTATCACAAGCACAAGTTATGCAAGCACAAATGAAAATATAACAAGCTTGGTACAACTAATAGACCATGTACATCATTTCAAAATGGCGATCGTCATAATTATCATTTAGGCATTGATCAAATTACCAAGGACAGCAAAACTGAGAAGTTTGATACTTTGGTAGATTCAGAAAACACACCCTATAATTCCTGTAATCAAAGCCAATCCCAATAAGATACAATATTGATTGGCCAAATTGTCATCTTGCGCCAGCTTTGAGACCAAATTCCACTACTATTGCTCAAACCTTAAAACTCCGTTAGTCATGATTATTTCTCAGCCTTATTTACTCTTCATATTCATGATACTAATCGTATCTTCCACATGAATTTTAAAGAATTGACTTTTTAACACCGATTATGTGTTTTATAACACGATGGAAACAAACCTCCTGGGATGTCACAAAGTTTAACACCTTCCCAACTCTTCGAAAGACAATAATAAAATACTATTCTTATTCAGGATTCTGTATTCCCCCTTTCTCTTTCTACTTTCCCTCTTTTCCTCACTCTTTCTAACTTCCCTTAAACTTCACTCTCTCTCTAGACTACCAAAGTTCTATCTCTCCTCTCCTACGATCTGTTTCTATACAACCCCTCTGTTTCTTTCTTAAGCTCTGTGAACTATCTCTCTCAAGATAGGAGCTCCATATTACTTCATCTCTCTCATCAACTCAAGCTTTACCGAACCCTGTTTTCATGTGTAAAACTCACTACTCTTCCATACTTTGATATGTATAATTTTTATTAAACATTATTCAAGCATTATATGAGAACATACAAATCAAAAAGATTCCCAACAGACCAAATAAAGTCACAGAAGTCAGGCCACCATGGCCAAATCCTGAGCTCAGTCACTGAAGATTGCAGAACGAAAAAAAGAAAAACACTATTGATATGTATAAAAACAGAGGATACAATAATATTTGAGAGAACGAAAAAAAAAAAAACACTATTGATATGTATAAAAACAGAGGATACAATAATATTTGAAATTATAACATTAAGGTAAAAGTGTACTCTTGAAGGCATATTTTAGAGAGAGGAAGAAAAGAAATTGGAAAGAAAATGGAATTAAGGGATTTAGCTTTTCGATGGTGCCACCAAAATGGTGAGACAGAAACAGAGAAAGAGAAAGAGAGACAAGGCTGCCGGCCTAATTCCTTTATATCAAAACTGAACCTTAGTAATTGGTAATTTTTCTTGAATCAAGGGATTTATCCATTTTTGATTTGCGGTGAATTCAAAATTATGCTAACTGAAATACATTAATACCATTCGCCGCTGGTATGAGCTAAATTTCAAACATTTTAGCGTTAGGGTTATAAATCATAAAATCAAAATGGCAAAGCTACAATAGTAGGTAGAAAAATTACAAACAAACACATACAGAAGCAACTTCTGAACTTGATGCCGAAGAGACACGCCGGAGCAGAAAGCACAAGTCTATCGGAGCCGCGGTCAGGGCACAAAACCAAATCTGACGTCCTCAGCTCCGTCGCAGACGCTCGGTTCTCGCCCTCTCACCGCCGTCACAGACGCTGAGCTCTCGCCTTCTCGGTGAGATGTGCAGTTCGTGACAACAGAATAGTAGATCCGAAGTCTGCTGGAAGTGAACAAAAGGATCAGCAACAAGAAATGAACAAATCAACAAAGTCGCCGGCAACGCTACAAGAAAGACAGAGCAACAACGGCGGTAACCTGCACAGCGCAGTCTGCAGGTTATCGAATCAATAAAGTTTTTGACGAAATGACTGTATGGACCTCTCATTTCTACGGTTTATAGCTTCAATTATGAAGGGCATTTGAG
Source organism: Hamamelis virginiana (assembly GCA_017140935.1). Taxonomy (NCBI): domain Eukaryota; kingdom Viridiplantae; phylum Streptophyta; class Magnoliopsida; order Saxifragales; family Hamamelidaceae; genus Hamamelis; species Hamamelis virginiana. Next base: position 9,178 of record JAESVK010057074.1, on the reverse strand, counting down.
TAATTCATGGGCCCCTATTACCTATGCAGTCAGAAAGTACGCTTTACAATTAATTGGTTTCGATGAAATGACTGGATCGCCCTTCATGCTTTGCGTCTTTTGGCTTAAGCTACGAAGGGCGTTGCGGTCAGCCGATGCAAAAAATCCTTCAACAAGTCCAATTGTTTTCAATTCGAAGAGAAGCCGAATTTCACTGCCGTTTTAAGAAGAAATCGACGCACATTCGTGTCGTTTTGGACGAATTAAACAGTAACTTTCCAATCCACTCTTTCGCTCTTTTACAGGTAAAGAAGATATGCATGAGTTGTCTTGCACGCAGCTCTCTCTCTTTGCCGTCACCAGCTATATATTATGACTAATAAGTTTTTATAAATTTAAATTATTCGAATACAGATTATGTTGTGAGCAATTTTGTTACCTACATAAAGGGTTTGAATTTTTAATTAACGTGGGATAAGTATCTTAAAAAAATCAACTGTTAAATTATATATTCTTCTTATGCAAGTTCTTATATAAGTTTATATGGGTACATACCATAAGAAAATTACTCGATCATAACAATTCATTTTCTTTTAAGTACGTACACATATAAGTTTATATGAAGATTTAACCAATATGGGATTATAATCAACATATGCTTACTTTAGTTATATAAGCATGAAGCTAGAAGATAATTGTGAGATACATATTTTCAAAAAAAAAAAAAAAAAAACTTATCGTTGGATTAAATACTATCTATACTTATGTATGTCAAAGTAAAATCATAGTAATCCAACGGTCGATTTCTCATAAAACTATGACAGTTTTCAGCTGTTGTAGTTTTTCACTGTCTATATTTTAAGATGACATTAAATCACATGATTTTTTACAAGCATGATATTCATAAGAAGAATATTTATTCCAACGGTCAGTTTTTCAAAATATGTATCCATCAATTATCCATTAGCTTCATGCTTACTTTAGTAAAAATAAGCAAGCATATGCTAACATGATCAGGACTGACTATGGGATATATATTTTGAAAAACCGACCGTTGAATTAGATAATTTTTTTATAAATGTCTTGCGTGCTAAAAATCACAGATACACAGTGATCCGACGATTGGTTTCTAAAATACTGCTTGTAAAAAATTATGATATTATCCAACGATGAAAACTATGACAGTTTTTCACAGTATGGACCATCAGTCACTGTCATGTTTGGCATTCATGACTTGTATATAATATAATATAGTTATATTATATTTGTGAATGGCGTGTTTCCAACTGAGTATTTCTACATATTGGACTTGTGGGCTTAAGATCCATAACAAGAAAAGCCCAGCACCTCGCCAGGAGATTCCAGCCCACTACATTTTAGTTTTTGCTTTGGTCCATTTTTGAGGTTAAATGCACTGGCCATTCCTGCTTGCTGGGGCTTAATTCTCTCTTTGGGTTTCTCAAGATTTAGGGCACTTAAGCTTTACCAATCTTCTTCCTTTACCCTCTCTCTTCTCTATTCTACTATTTTGGAGTCTTTTTCCTTGGGAAAAATATTCCTTCAACTTAGCAATGCATGCAGTTGATCATTGATCTTCTGCAAGACTGTATACATGTGTATTCTTTTTTAATATATAATACCATTTGCTTAATTTTCGTCATTTTACCTGGGAAGCAGAATTGAAATATATAAATTATGAGATCGCTCGATTTCAATAAGTTAGAAATGAGAAATGTTAGATAGAATAGGAAATTTTTGTTTGATATTTTTTTTAATTAAATCATTTCAGAATTTGTTACATTTTTTTTCCCATCTTCTTTTCAAGTGAAGTAACCTTATTTGAACTTTCTGACTTTCAATAGCAGTTACCCACTGAAGAAGAATGATTTCTATTCAACTGTATTATATTAAATATAGGAAAAATTATCCAAAAGTTTTTGAGTTAGAGCTTTATACCACGAGGTCCAATTATATACCATGAGATCCCTAATACTTTGTTTGGTACGAAGGATGAAATGGAAGGAATAAAAGTAGGAGGGATGGGCTTTCCTTCCTCAGGAAAGGGACGAAATGGAGACCCTTCTTCCTTCCTATATGTTTGGTATGATAGAGGGAAGAGTGACTTCCTTCGAGGTTTCATACTTTTGGAGGCTTCATACTTTTGGAGCTTGAATGCGATTCGAGATTCTTGGAGTTTTATCAAAAAGGCAAAACAAGTAAGTGATTAATTTATTTAATTATGTTCTTGTTGTATTATTCATAATTATATGCTTGCGTTCGAAATTTGTTATGATTGTGAGTAAGGATTCAATTTTATATAAAAGTTTTATAGTTGTTCTTCCGCTGCGAATCCTCCTTACTCACTTTCTTTCAGTTACTTGTATTTAATTACTGTTCATGATAAAGTCATTGGATAATATGATAGAAAGTTGTATCTCAAGAGTTGAGATAGAGAGACTTACAACATTCAAGTACATCTATCCTAGACTGGTTCCTAATCATAGGTTCATATATTTGGGCAATTATAAACCGTTAAGATTAGCACGGGTTATACTAGCTTCACTCGGAGGATGGTGAGTCTCATACCATTTATGTAGTGACACTATAGTAAACCTGTAGGTGCTTGTTGAGAATAAGTAAATTGAACGTGACCATAATGAGTATAGCTTATGGAGTTCTATTTGCATGTCAAAAGCTACTTATGTGTTTGGTCACAATTGTAATCCTTAGACCTGACACATCAGAGTTATCTTATACATGGGTTATTAGAGTTTGATAGTACCCCGTACATCTCTAACCATCAGGATGTAATCGGTGCTCATTGGCTCTAGTAAGTTCTGTATGAAGATAGGTAAGTGTGCAATAGGGAATCACCACCCTTAATATGAAAGGGAGAATGTCAAAGTTAATTCAAAAAAATACTATCTCAATGAAGTCTTTGGCTAAAGCAGTAGGAAACCAAAAAAAGAGCTTTCAAGGGTTTACCTAATTGAGATTATATTTTGGTGAATTGGTAACACTGGATTAAGTTAGAGTTTAACATGTTTCCATACCCAATTAACTTAATCATGACATTATATGGTGAATGATTATCTATTACACGAAGGGTTCATTTATATTTATATATTCACCCACATCTAGGGTACATCATGATATGTTGCTATATGTCACTCATGAATAGTGAAGGCCTAATGATAAATGTTACCATTGAGGGCAAAATTGAAATTGTTCCAATTGAACCATAAATAGAAAGTTTCTAGTTTGGGAGATATAAAATGTTACCGGCCACTACTGGGTTGGGATAAACCCAATGGGTCACACACATAATGACATAATTGAGTCTCTTGAATTAAAGAGAGTGGAATATTATAATTTATAACTGGTTTGGTCATTATTATTAATTGTTAATAAGTAAAGGGCTAAGTTATAAATATGAAGAAGAGTATTAAATAGATACCCTAGAGGTTCTCTATAAATATAAGATGATAGTCATGCTAGCACTAAGTAACTATCATCAAGTAAAGAGAATGAGGCAATTTTGAAGGTGAGAAAACCCCTAGGGCCATGAGCTATAGTGTGGGCATTCTCTCTCTGAAGCCGTGATCCCTCTCTCCTTTTCTAAGCTTGTCTCTTCCAAGGGTTGTGAAGTTGCAAGAGTTCTTGAGGTTTTGTGCTTGTGTGGATACCGTTGGAGGCTACCATACTTTTGGAGCTCGAATAAATCAAAGGTTCTTCGAGGAACATCAAGTAAGCTTTTAATTCTTGTTTAATTAATTGTTTGATTATTATCATCGTTTGAAAACATCCTTAGGATATTACCATGGAGAAAAATTTTGTTTAATCTTTCCACTGTGTTTCTCCCGTGGTAATCTTTCATGGGAAACCCTGGCATCTCCCAGTTAAACTAGAGTACAGAGCACTTTAGGCTATTAGGAAATTTAACTATGAAATGAAGGAAGCGGGATCACACCACAAGCTTCAATTGAGTGAGTTTGAAGAGATCAGGAATGAGGCCTATGAAAGCTCGAAAATTTCTAAGGCCAAGGCGAAGGCGTTCTATAATAGGCACATCAATAGGAAATCTTTTGAGCCTAATCAGAAGGTGTGGCTATTTAACTCTAAGTTAAGGCTATTTCCTGGCAAATTGAGGTCTCGATGGGATGGACTATTTGTGGTGACTCGAGTTTTTCCACATGGGGCTATTGAAATTCTTAACCCTCGCACTGGTTCGTCATTCTTAGTGAATGGACAGGGCTAAAGCCTTGTTTTCTTCTTGTCTTAGAATTGTTTTGTGGTAGATTTTTGCATTTGGGGTTGTATTACATTGCATTGTTGCATGCGACATTCCATTTCACATTGAGGATAATGTCAAATTCAAGTCAAGGGGTGTCATGCATTGCACTCATCATATCAATCATTCATTTATATCTGTGATTCATTGTGTTATTGATTTTTGAGCCTAAATTGAAAATTTGTGGTGAAAAATGTTATGTTTATGCCCTAATTCTGTGCACTTTAGTAATTTTCTATGATTTTATCTTGAGTTATTTTTTAGGTTAAGTCATTAGGGTCGCTTGAGTCTTGAGTCATAGAATGTAAGAGTGGTTAGTCTTATATTTTTACTATGCCCACTTTACTACAATTGATGCACTAATGTAACCATGCTTTGATTAGCTTGTTTTTCAAACAACTGCACATGCACGAACTTGATTGAATCTACTTCTCTTGCGATTAGAGTATAGTGTTGAAAAACCAACTATGGAGTGGAGACATGTAACAATAAATGAGGAAATTGAGCCTTTTATTTCTTTCTTGGGACTTAAATATTTCATATCTCATGTCAATGTTTTGTTATTGTTTTATGGTTGTGCCTTGCATATGTTCTTTATTTTTATGCATCTCTTGAATGTGAATAACTTTATAATCGTTTGGGAACATTGTGCATAATTTGAAAAATGATGTTAGACCATCTTTGAGTCTTTAATCCTTATTTTTGTTTTAGTGTCGTTTAGGTCATCCCTAGTACCCCTTTTTGAGCTTTAAAGTTTCCATTTTATCTTTAAACATAACAGCCATGAGTGTTTGTGATGTCATAATTATGTGTTTCTTTTACATTTTGGTTAAAAGATGGTGTTATAAGTGAAATAAAGGTACTTTTAGGGTTGTGCAAGTCAGTGGAAGCTGATAGGTTGGAATTTCCAAAAACCATTTGTTAGCCCTAAGGTCCTTAACCTTATTTTGATGATAACTAAACCATATTTTATATCTAACAAATGGTTAAGCGTTGTCTCCAGAGATTTGAAGTTTTATCTTGTTGAAGCTCATCAACATATCTCAAGCAATTCAATGTGCACCATATTCAATCAAAGCTCATGAAGTTCAAACCTTGAAGATTAACTTGAAGACAAAGCTTATGAAGATCTTTTTGTCGCCAAGTTGCTCTCCTTGTGTTAGGAACATTATGTAAGACATCTCTTGTGTTCATTATTGCATAGCTCAAGAGAAAACCATTATTAACTAATGTTGCATTAGCGTGCATGCTTGGAAAATGCTTTCAAACTTATCCAAAAATGCTCTTGAACCTTAGTTAACTTGTTCATGTGCTATAAGTTGATTTGGACTTAAGACACTCAATATTTTGGCATTTAAACTTTTCTAGTCGACTAACATTTTAGTCCTAGTCGACTAACTGTAGGTCAGAGGCCATATTTTGAGAAGTTTTGAGCTAGTCGACTAAACAGCATGGACTAGTCGACTAACTGTTTCCTAGTCGACTAAGAGCAGGTCAGAAGCCATGTTTGAGAAGTAGAGCTGCTAGACGACTAAGACCTCTCTTCTAGTTGACTAATCGATCCCGGAAATTTTTCTAAGTGAGTTTTAAAGCTTTTAGTTGACTTAATATTTTTGTCCCAATTGACAAAGAAAACCCATAAAAGTTTTAAAAGATTTTTAATTGAGCTAGTCGACTAACTCCCTATGCCTAGTCGACTAATCGAGCTCGGGAAACCAAATTGCTTTGAAAATAAGCTTGCTAGTCGACTTACCACCTTGTCCTAGTCGACTAACGACTCTGCAACTTCAAAACGACTCTTTCTTCTTTTGGCAAATGGAGCATTTAATGAACCCTAACCACTCCCCTCTTCTCCGATCAGACTTAAGGGATTTCAAACGGCCATTTTGGCCATTGTTCATTTTATATAGAGCTCTTGCTCTCATTTATGAACCACCTACAATATTGTTTATCATTTATTGAAATCATTTATTGTGAGCATTCATCATTCTATCTTCTCTTTGTGAAATCTCTTTGAGCCATCTTTATTGAGTATTTGAGAGGCCATTAGTTGAACTTGTATTTATTACAAATATGTTTGTTGACGCATTCATTGTATTGTTCTTCAATCATCTAGTATTTATTGTGAGATTTAAGGGTTTTGTGAAACTCTTGTGGATGAGAATCTTCCACCTTTTAAAGAAGATTGTGGGTGAGTGTCTTCCACCTTTGAAAGAAGGCAGCTGTAAAAGTTTCTCCACCTTGAAGGAGTTTTGATAGTGGATTAATCCTCTTGACGGAGTTCTTGAGGCGTGGACTTAGGCGAAGACCGAACCACGTTAAATCCTTGTGTTTGAATCTCTCTAACTCAATCTCTTTTATTTCAAGTTATTTATTTGCTATATTATTTGCTGACTTATAATTCAAGCTTGCATTCTAGTTATCAAAAGTATGAGATTTCAAAAATACTATATCCCATTTATAAATCATTTTTTTTTAAAATTGTCAATACTTTATTCACCCCCCCCCCCTTTAGAGTATAATTTGGGCCAACAATTGGTATCAGAGTAAGTGCTCATTATATTTGTTTGTTGAGCTAAAAATCAAATGGCAAACCAAATGGGAACTAACCCCGACCGACCTCCATTTTTTATGGTGAAAATTATGGCTTTTGGAAAAATAGAATGCAAAATTGGATTCAGTCTTATGACATGAGAATTTGGAGAGTTATAATTAAAGGCATTCAAAATGTTTTCAAAAAAGATGCCATGGAAATGATATTGCTAAAACTATGGATAATTGGACCAAGGAGGACATGAGAATTCTCCAAATTAATTCAAAAGCAAAAACTGTGTTGTATTGTGCTATTACTGTGAGTGAATACAATAGAGTTTCATCTTGTGCTACTGCTCAAGAAATTTGGAGAAAGCTCGAGGTCACCTATGAAGGTACCAAGCAAGTTAAACGCTCCAAAGCTCTCATGCTTGGGTAAGATTATGAATTATTTAAAATGGCTGAAGATGAATGTGTTCATGATATGTTTACTCGTTTCACTAACCTTTTGAATGAATTGCAAGCTTTAGGAAAAGTTTATCCTAATGATGATGTTGTTTCTAATATACTCCTTGCTCTTCTACCCTCATGGAGTCCAAAGATCACCGTCATCCAAGAAACTAAGGACATTTAGGAGATTGACATTGATGAGCTTCTAGGCTCTCTCATCACTCATGGAACAGCTATAAAGGAGAAAAAGGTCATTCAAAATGAGAAGGACAATGCTCAAGTGAAGAGGACTCTTGCTCTTCAATCTTGAATCTTTGAAAACAATGATGGTGATGACTTCACCAAAGATGATGATGATGATGTGGTTCTTATCACAAGGCAATTACAATCCTACCTTAGGATGAAGAATCAATCAAAACAAAGCAATGGAAGATTCAACAAAGCCAATGATGGTAGATGTTTCAATTGCAAGAAGTTTGGCCACACTATTGCTCATTGTCCAAGCAAGAACACCTTCAACAACAACAACAATTTCAACACCTCATGAAATAATCAAAGAGGTAAAAGGAAAGCTATGACCGCCACTACTACAACTTGGGATGATCTTCTTGAAGATGCTAAAAGTGATGAAGAGAACACCGAAGAAAAGACGGCAAACTTTTATCTATTTGCCAACATTGAGGAACCTTGCTTCATGGCAAATGATGATGATTATGAGGTAACATCCATTTCCAATTATGATAATGATGATGAATGTGATTTAACCTTAGAGGATTTTCAAATTTTGAGTAAACTCTTCTATGACAAATTGTGTTTTAACAAAGGAACTTGAATCTTTGAAGAAAAATCTCTCAACCCTCACAAATGAGAAAATGGCATTAGTAAATGAGAATTCTATTTCGAATTTGAAGAATGAAAAACAAAAGAATGAGATTGAGTCTTTAAGAAATATACCTTCCACTTCAAGATCTTCAAATGACACTTCCACTTTGGAAAATGAAAACAAACTTTTGAAATCCAAAGTTGAAGACTCAAATAAAATTATTTACAAATTCACATGTGGAAAAGAAAATTTTGAAATATTACTTGGAGCTCAAAGAATTGGGCTAAACAAATAATGATTGGGTTATATTTCAAACACCAATTCTAAAAAGTCTTCACTCTATTTAGACTTCTTTGTTAAATATTCAATTAAAGTGAACTCCAAGAAACCAAAATCAAAACCCCATTCTCACTCTCATGTTATAAAATAAAATTCTAATGCTACTTGTCACTATTGTGAGAGAAAATGTGATGTCACATTCAAATGTCCCTTTAGAGGTAGAAGAGGACTTGGCAAGATGGTAGCTTAGATTAGAAAAGAACCCTCATCCAAGAAATCAATTGAGCCAAAGACTATTTCTACTAGTGAACTTGAAAGATTGAGAATACTAACCTTATAGGACCCAAAAGATTTGGGTACCAATAATTCTATTGCATTATCTTTGTAGGTATGCTTGAAATCCAATCACAAAAAGGATCAATGGTATTTGGATAGTGGATGCTCAAGGCATATGACCGGAGACAAAGCCAAATTCATCTCCCTTACTCTCAAAGATGGTGGCTTTGTAACTTTTGGTGATGATAGCAAAGGTAAAATTATTGGTAAAGGTAAGATTGGTAATGGCTCTATTACTATTGATAATGTATTGCTTGTTAGTGATATGAAACATAACTTGCTTAGCATTAGTCAATTGTGTGATAATGGCTATTATTTGAATTTTACCTCTAATTCTTGTAATGTTTTGGATAAAAACAAAAATAATATCCTTGTTACTAAACATTTTGGAAATATTTATATCACATGTTTTGAAGACTTAACATCTCAAAATGTAACATGTCTTTTGGCTTACAAGAAGCAAATTGGCTATGGCATAGAAGGCTTGG
>JAESVK010057064.1:0-10920 GCA_017140935.1 Hamamelis virginiana | reverse complement strand
AACCCACTGCAGTTGTCCTCGTCATGTTCCTCATGCACATCTGGCTCTTTAAGCACAACGTGCTCCACATTCACCCCAAGAACAGCCTGTTCAACAGGTTCACCAGTTTTTGCTGAACACCCAGGGTTCAAAAGAGCCTCAAGTTCATCAAGTTCAACACAGCCACGAAGAGCCTGACCCTTCCTATCAAGCAAAACATCAAGCCCACGCTTGACAACAAGGCATTCTTTCAAATTTTCCTGATGCCGAATCTTTTCTAAGAGCACAGTAGCTACCTCTATCTCACTCCAATTGTTAAGCTTCATAATATGGAGAACATGTTTGACCTCAAAGGAGTCCGCAGCAACCATAGCATTCTTAGAACTACCACCACCAACCTCAGTTGGAACATTCTCAAGAAAAGATTTAAGAGACATTTTAGAACCAGACTTCAAAGCAGATTTCTTACCCATCAATAACAGGAACAGAAGAAACCAAAAGGTAACCAAGTAAAACAAATAAAACAAAGAACATAATCCAACCAAAGGAATAAGGAATAAACAGTAGAAAACAGACCAAAAGCAACGGCCAAACACAGGGACAAGGAATAACCAGGAGAAAACATACCCAAAGCAAGAGACAGGGAAAGGATCACCCTACCCCAGAGCTTATCTCTCTAGAATCCATTTTTTAGTAGATTTGAGGTCGTCTGCTATTGAATATAGGAATCACCTCTTCTTTGGATGTCGCTTTACTGCCACGATTTGGGGGAAGGTGCTTCGTTTGTGTGGATACAACAGACTTCCCCGGTCTTGGGAGAATGAGTTTTTATGGATTAATTCTTGTACAGGAAAGTCTTTCTGTCCCACGGTCATAAGGATAGCTTGGGCTGCCACTATCTACTGTATTTGGAGACAAAGGAATGCTAGAATCCATGAAAATTTGTACATCAGTCCTGATAATATTCTTTCTTTAATCTGTAATGATGTGCGGAATAAAGTTTCTAGTTTTCAAAATATTGTTGATAATCCTTGTAATAGGTCTATGTGTGACAGATGGGCTTTTCCTTGTAATATTTTAAAGCATTAGAGGGTTTAGGTTTTTGTTTTTGGTTGCTTGTGCCCGGGCTGTGGGCGTTTGTGCTTGTGTTCTGTTGGTTGTTGCTGGTGCCCGGGCTATGGGCTTTTAGATCCTGCTTTTTCTGTTTTTTAGGCAGGTTTTTCTGGTTTTTGTCCCTGTTTTAGGGGAGGTGCTGTCCGTTTTTCCGTAGGTTTTTGCGGCCTTGGTTTCTTTCTTTGTTCTTTAGGGCTTTGCCCTCTTTGGATCAATAAATTCTTAATTATCCAAAAAAAAAAAAAAAGGAAGTTTGGTACAAAAATGTTGCATAAACTTCATAACACATAGTTCCATTTCCTGTTACATTTTCTAACAAAACCGGAGCTGTAGTATATATTTTAGGAGAAAACTTAAGAAATGGAAGTTTGATACGAAAATGTTGCACAAACTTCAAAACCCATAGTTTCACTTCAAGTTACATTTTCTCGCAAAACTAGAGCTGTAGAATAATTTGGAGGTGAAAACTTGGGTAATCGAAGTTTGGTACAAAAATGTTGCACAAACTATATAAACCATCGTTTCAAATCCAATTACATTTTCTCAAAAACTATAGCTGTAGTATATATTCTAGCAGAAAACATGAGAAATGGAAGCTTGGAACGAAAATGTTTCACAAACTTCAAAACTTATATTTTCACTACGGGTTACATTTTCTCTCCAAACCAGAGATGTAGTATATGTTTTCGGAGAAAACATGAGAAATGAATTATCCAAAAAAAAAAGAAAACATGAGAAATGGAAGTTTGGTACGAAAATGTTGCACAAATTTCAAAACCCATAATTTCACTTCCTGTTAAATTTTCGAACAAAACCAAAGCTGTAGTTTAATTTTTAAGTGAAAACTTAAGAAATGGAAGTTTGGTATGAAAATGTTGCACAAATTTGAAAACCCATAATTTCACTTCCTGTCACATTTTCTCACAAATCCAAAGCTGTATTAAAATATTTAGGTGAAAACTTGAGAAATGGAAGTTTGGTACAAAAAATGTTGCACAAACTTCATAACCATTATTTTCACTTCCTGTTACATTTTCAAACAAAACTAGAGCTGAAGTATATATTTGATGTGCAAACTTGAGAAATAGTGAGGACACAGTGGTATGGTCTCTTACCTCCACAGGGACCTTTTCTATTAGCTCTGCTTGGAATCATATTCATAGTACTGCTTCTGTTGTGAGGTGGTATAATGCTGTGTGGTTCTCAAATTCAATCCGAAGACACTCGTTTATTGCTTGGTTGGCAATTCTCAAAAGTCTGGCTACCCTAAGCTCCTAAGATGGGGTGTTATTTCTTCTATGTCCTGTGTGTTTTGCAGGGCTAATGGTGAAGACAGGGATCATCTCTTTTTTGGCTGTCAATTTACTGCCCTTATTTGGGAAAAGGTAATAATAAGGCTATGTGGGCGTAACAGATTCCCTCGGACTTGGGAGAATGAGCTCAACTGGGTTATTTCTTGTAAGGGAAAGTCCTTCTGTTCCACCATCAAGAAGATTGCTTGGGCTGCCACAATCTACAATATTTGGAGGCAACGGAACGCTAGGATTCATGAAAATTTGTTCATCACATCTGATAATATTTTTTCTTTAATTTGTAACGATGTGAGAAATAGAGTGTCTAGTTTTCAAAATTTTGTTGATAATCCTGCTAATAGGTCTATGTGTGACAGGTGGGCCTTTCCTTGAAATATTTTAAGGCATTAGGGGTGGGTCCTGTGATTTCTGGGGCATTTCTTGGGCTTTGTGTTTATTTGGGGCATTCCTTCTGATGTTCTCTGTAAGGGGTCTTCCTTGTTAACTGTTTTTTTTATTGGTTGCTTGTGCCCGGGCTGTGGGCGTTTGTGCTTGTGTTTTGTTGGTTTGCCGGTGCCCGAGCTGTGGGCTGTTTGTTGCTGTTTTGGTTTGGTTTGGTCCTTTGGTTTTCTGTTTGTCTTTTAGGCAGGTTTTTCTCGCTTTTGGCCCTTTTTTAGTGGAGGTTCTGTCCGTTTTTCCGTAGGTTTTTGTGGCCTCGGTTTCTTCTTTGTTCTTTTGAGCTTTGCCCTTTTTTGGATCAATAAATTCTTAATTATCCAAAAAAAAAAAAAACTTGAGAAACAGAAGTATGGTACAATAAGATGGGGTTCTTTCTTGAGAGAGAAGCTCTGTATTTTGGGTGATTGCCTTGTGTTATTTGGTTTGCCACTTTCTTATCCTTTAGTTGTGTTTTATCTTTGGATGTATTTGGTTCTTTTCTGTTATTTTATTTGATGGGTAAGAATTCTGGTTTGATGAAGAGTTCAAAGATGTCCCTTAAGGAGTTTCATGAGAATATTCCGGTTGAGGTTGCTGGTGGTAAACCTGTGAATGTTCCTTCTGTTTTGGGTGGGAATGAGTCTGGTATGAAATCTTTTGAGGTTTTACAGGTTCTTCAGCTTTTGGAAGCCAAGAAAAGGAGTTTGGAAGAACTTGCTACTGCTCTTTGCAACCAAATCCGTGAGTGGCGAACCTGCAAAAATGCTCCATTATTAAGAAGGGCCTTGATGATTTGCTTGCTCGTGAAGGCAAAGCGTTGGCTGATGGCAGAGAACTTGATGCCATTTTATTTTCTAGCAGTTTAGCTTCTGGTAGCGGTGGTGTGAGTAGTGATAATGTCACTGGTCCGGATTGTGTTAGGGTAGGCAGTGTGGATGCTGTAGGCTTTGAGGTTGTTACTCCTGTTGAACATGTTGAGGTTGATGACAATGGTGATGTTAATAGCTGTGGGTCATCTTGTTCCTGTGGTAGTCTCGAAGATTGCTCTCTGTGTTGTGATAGTGATTTTGAGTCTGAGGTTGGAGATGCTGATGTTGAAGTGGTTACTTCTCCCGTTGCTTGTGATGAACACGTCGACTGTAGCACTAGTGAGACGCATGTGATCCCTCCCCCTGTGGTTGGTAGTGGCCATGCTTCTCCAGCTGCTCACGTCCCCTCCCTTTCAGGCGGCGGTACGGCTACTCAAGTCCATGGGATGGCAGACGCGGGTTTTGTAGGTGTTGTCACTGCTATGGCAAGTTCTTCTCCTGCTTGTCAGGCTCATGTCCTTCCCAGGTGTGCTGTGATGTCACCCTCTGCTGACTTGGAAACCAGGCCTCCTCGTGTTGAGTTGGTATCTGGTTCCTCTCAGACTCTGTCTGGGGCAACTAGTCTTCTTGGTGTTGGTGCAAGTAACTCGGTTCTTTTTTTTTTTTTTTTTTTTTGGATAATTAAGAAATATATTACCAAAAAACAAGATATTACAATGAAGCACAAGACACGAGCCACAACAAGAAGGCTACAGCACAAACCTAGCCAAAATAAAACCTCTTACAACCCAAGAGGCTAGGAGGAACACAGAAAATAAGCTAAGGGACATCCCTCCCTCGAGAATTCTTAAGAGATTGAAGTTTATCTTTAATCTTCTTTTCGAGAGACTTCCTAGACAAAGAAAAATCACCATAATTGCAATCCACCATATCCGAATGGTCCAACAGGGAATCATCAACATCATCAACATCATCAACATCACTGGCTTCAAGAGCGCTGAATTGATTACTAGTATCACAACCCTTACTAACAGAGGGAACATTAACCTTCACACTCACATTCAAACCTTCATCAACCTTGGCCTTAGAAGATGGGACCTCACGCCAATAATCAGAAACATCTGTAGGAACCTGAGGGGCTTTCTTTCTCCAAACTTGAGTAGGCTTGGGAACTAAGGAAGAGGGAGTGGTGGAAGAACATTTCAATAAAGAATGGCCAAACACATTACACTTCTCACAACGAGAAGGGAACCAATGAATCTCAATAACAATTTCAGCAATCACACCATTCCCAACATCCACCTTCAAAGATTTAGGGACAACCTTGCGAGCATCAATCTCAATGCACACACGATCAAAGTTGGCCCTACTACCATTGGCTGTATGCATATCCATAAACAGAGGGCAGCCTAAAATACTTCCCAAAAATTCCATACCCTTGGTTGTACGCAACACAAGAGGGACATTGAAGAACTTGATCCAAATAGGGATACTAGAGATACAATCTTTCTTTAACTCCATTCCCAACACCCATTTTTTAAGAACCAAATATTTACCAGCAATGTAATAAGGACCGCCATTTAAAATTCTATCAAGCGCATCGGAGCTTTTAGCTTTAAAAAGGAAGAAACCATTATCAAATTTCAGCACTTTGGAAATGTCTTCACCCCAAATCCGAGAGGCCCAATTGCTAACCAAAGGAAAAGGGAGGTTCTTGTCAAGAACATACCCCAAAATGGATAAATCCCACTCTTTTTGACCTTCTTCAATAACCATGGAAGGTACTGCAAAAATACCCTCCTTACTTTCCCCAATGTCCATACTCGAGAGAGCAAGAAGCTGAGAATTTTTAGTAGGATTGTGAATGAGGCTACTCCAAGACCGAGTAGTGGAAGCATTATTTCCAACCCCTATAGTAGGACTGAAACCAATGGAAGACGGGTTCAAGGGAGGAAAATCTCCATTGCCACGATTTTTCAAAAAACCAGGTTTACCCCAATGAGATGCATGATCTTTACCTAGGTTAGCAGGTAAGCAAGGTTGCATGGAAATTTCTAGCTCACTGGCAGCACGAGCAGCTTCCACATTCAAATCAACATAACTACCCTCTTCAGCAAGACCGACATCCCTTTCTTTTAGGGATGTCGGTCTTGCTGAAGAGGGTAGTTATGTTATCCCTTCTCAGATTATTGAGGAAGGTAATAAACGTTGGGAACTCTCTTTTTTGGGGTATGTTCCGGATAAAAATCTTCCATACCCTATGGTTTCTGATTGGGTTTCTCGGGTTTGGGGTGACGCAGTCTCTGAAATTCTCAAATTTGATTCGGGAATTTTCCTTTTCAAAGCTGCGAATTCTGAGGCTCTTACTAGGATTTTGAGTGAAGGTCCGTATTACATTGCTGGCAAGGCGTGGTCTCTTACTCCATCAGGGAATTTTTCTACTAGCTCTGCTTGGAATCATATTCGTATTACTGCTCCAGCTGTGAGTTGGCATAATGCTGTGTGGTTTTCGAACTCAATCAAAAGACATTCATTTATTGCTTGGCTGGCTATTCTAAATAGGCTGGTTACCCAAGATAAGCTCCTTAGATGGGGTGTTATTTCTTCTATGTCATGTGTGTTTTGCAGAGCTGACGGGGAAGACAGGAATCACCTTTTCTTTGAATGTAGTTTTACTTCTCATGTTTGGGGAAAGGTGCTTCGCCTGTGTGGTTTCAGCAGAAATCCGAGGTCCTAGGATAATGAGTTTATTTGGGTTAACTCTTGCAAAGGGAAGTCTTTTTGCTCCATCATCAGAAGAATTGCTTGGGCTGCAACAATCTACAACATCTGGAGGCAGAGGAATGCTCGAATTCATGACAATATGTATATCAGTTCGGATAACATCTTTTCCTTAATCTGTAATGATGTGAGAAACAAAGTGTGTAGCTTTCACAGTATTGTTGATAGCCCTAGTAATAGGTCTATGTGTGATAGGTGGGCTTTTTTTTGTAATATCTTGCGGCATTAGGTCCTGTTTTCTTGTGTTTGGTTGCTTGTGCCCGGGCTGTGGGCTGTTTGTTGCTCTCTTGTTCTGGTGTGGCCTTTGGTTTCTGTTTGTTTTTTAGGCAGGTTTTTCTGGCTGTAGTCCCTTTTTTAGGGGAGACTCTGTCCGTTTTTCCGTAGGTTTTTGTGGCCTCGGTTTCTTTCTTTGTTTTTTGGGCTTTGCCCTTTTTTGGATCAATAAATTCTTAATTATCCAAAAAAAAAAAAAAAGTATATGGTTTTAAAGAAGTGGTATCCTGGCCTTGAGCTTAAAAAGAGTTGTTTCTCTAAAATTCCTGTTTGGATCAAGCTTCTAAATGTTCCCCTTGTATTGCGTTCAACTCAGGGATTGGAGTTTATTGGAAGCATTTTGGGTACTCCTCTTTTTATGGATTTGCACACTGCAAATGGTAGTAGAGCAAATTTTGCTCGCATTTGCGTTGAGATTGATGCTAGCAAGGATATCCCTAAATCTATGAGTTTGAATTTAGGAAATAGTGAAATTATGGAAGTTGGTGTTGAACTTCCCTGGAATCCCCCTCGGTGTGGGAAATGCAAGGTGTTTGGTCATACTGTGCATAAGTGTCCTCTCTCCCCTCCCTCTCATAAGCATGTTATTCCTACCCCTGTTTGGAGGAAGAAAGGTACTCAGAATGATAGTCTTCATACTGCTGAGGGTTTAGATCAATGGCAAGAAGTCTCGAGATCCAAGCATAAAGGTAAATTGGTCAAGGATTCTCAGTCGGTTAATTCTCAGTCGGTTTCTAGTAACAGGTTTGGTGTGTAACACCCCTCCATAGCCATACCCAATTTCGGGGTGTTACGCACGCAGACACCTAGTGCTTATCTCTTCAAAAATCTCTAGTTAATATTTTAATAAGATTTTTAAAAGCGCGGAAGTCTTAGAAAACCAGAGTATTTATATATAAAAAAAAATTTTGATAAGCACAAAGTACTATCTGGGGTCAAAGTACCGTCCCGTAAAGTACTTTCGATAAAACTTAATATTACATAAAACTTAAGTACATATAGAGTCCACAGATTCCTTTACATAATATTACACACCAAAATAGGAATAGCAAAGCCCAGTATCACACTGACAGCTACTACAATAAGAGCCCAACCAGGTAGACTTGAGCCCAACATTTTCTCCAATTCTTTACTGGTTCGGTGGCCCTGTGGGGGGGAATATAAGGGGTGAGCAAAACCACTATGCTCAGTGAAGTTTTCTAATATTTTATGCTGCATAATCACCTTAAAGGATGTAAAACATTCAATATCACAATTTTAGAATGAGTAAGCATCATCATTAAGCAAATTTATATTGATCAAATCATTGCTTAATCCCCAATCGAGTCATTCTCATAACAATTCAACATGCTTAATGCATATGACAGGTATATTATGCAATGCTCATATGCAATCATACCTGCGAGGCTCTATTTTGCTTCTTACCTGCAAAACAAAACTTCACTGATGGCTATCTCATTTTAGGACTCGCCATCAACGACAACAGCATACCTCACTGTATGTATACCACCTGACTCCGCACCGAGCCAACCCCTCACTGGGCCAATACTGGTGTGGCCTCACCAGGATTGTTCTTGCTAAACGGTCGCCCCTCACTGGGCCCTGCCATCACTAGGATTACAAAAGCTCAATTTAGCAAGGGTGATATATTAGTGCACTAACTGTTTCCAGGATCTATAGTCCATCGGTCGTATTCCAATTCCTCGATTCCACAGTTCATAATATGCATGTCAATTATATCAATGCTATGCATATGTCATCATTTGTAACTGTGCTACAGTAACACTTCGTATTTCTCTAAATAACAACATTCCCTTTACTTGTAAGCGAAACATATGCGCCCATACACAAATGTCCACATGACAAGCGCCAGTTTAATTTTTCACGGGTTACGTACCCCTAAAAAAATCCATGTTTGTTATTAGGAGATATATGATGTGTACTTATAAGCCCAGTCACTTTCACAAAACATCACAGCCACATGCCATATACCAATGTATTATGTTACAAGTATGGCATATATCTCATGCATATATTTTATGCACAACAATTTATCACATGCATATTTTAATGCATAACAATTCTCCCATATGCATATATTTTTATGCATAACAATTTAACCACTTAAAATGACAACAACATATCTCTTAATTTACAGTAATCGCATGCTCAACTCTAAAAATAATTAAAATAATTATTTCACAGTTCATAGGGTAAGGAAATATTAATCCTGGACTAATAATAATACGGTGCTTTCACACAATTGAGATCCACATAACCCCTATTTATCATCAAACACATTCACAAGTCTCACAGTATCCAATTTTTCCACCGAAATCAAATCGAGCAATTTTAAGTATTATCAGGGGCCTAAAATTTCAATTAAAAATTATGTAGCTTAATTAAAATTTTAGTTTTAAAAGTCATAAAATATATTTTGTGAAACCCATAAAATTCTATTAAATTTTTAGGCCAATCAAGCACATATGCGGACTTTTAATAAAATTTAGCACATTAATTTCACTAAAAATTTGAAATAAAAATTATAGGGGCATGTTCAAATTTAGATTTTCCTCATCAAGAATATCAAAATTTAATTGAAAATAATAATAAGAATTCAATTGTATCAATTTCTACCAAATTACAAATTTTCAGATTTTTCTGATAAAACTCGGACTTTTCAGAAATTTATTCTCACAAAATTGTCACACCAATTCCAGTCCAAATATACTAAAATTTATCCCAACATCATTATTAGTCCAATTTGAACTAAAACATGTATTTTTACATAGCCATGTGTAAAATTAAGAGACCATGCAAAATTATCTAGTGTAACTAAATCTTAGATACACAAGCAATATGCCCACTAAAAATTCATGCAATTAACCCAAATCAATTCATCAATTAAGGTAAAAATAAAGCATAAAAGAGTAGGAACTTCACCCCAAATTAAAATTGATAAGCCTCTTGACTTGAATTTGAGAAGAATTTGGAGAAATTTCCCAAAAATTGGCTTAGAATTTCACTTTCTCTCTCCTAGCCGAACCACTCTCTCTCTCTCTCTCCCTTGGCCGAATGGCCTTCCTTTCCTCTTCTAATTTTCGGTGCAGCAGCCTCTTCATTAGAATTCAATCTCTTCTTTTATATTACCTTAATTAACCATGGGGGCCTCCCATGGCTATTCTAGAGAGAGAAGCTCTAGGGTTAGGGTAACTTGTCTCTTGGTTTTCGTGCCCTAAATTTCTTCACTGGTTTTCACTGTTTTCTCTCCTATTACGAATGGCTGACCTCACTGAATATCCTATTTTGGGTAATGCTTCTCCATCACGTGGAGCTGCAAGTCAACATGAGGTTTTTTATGAAAAAACCAACTCTCTACTCTCGGGCTCTGTCGCGAGGGGATCTGAAAGAGGATTTGGGGTCCATGTGGGAGGTGTGACCCGTGTAGGTGGGTTTGGAGGGTATGAGGGCTGTGTGGTTGGTGTGGGTGTGGTTGAAGATGATTTCATGAACAGTGAAACCCACGGTTTGCAATCAGCTGGTGTGGGTGTTCATCGCAAGTCAGTATCTGGCAAACCCATTTCTCTTTTCACTGGTTCGTCTACGCGGGGGTTTGATAATGGGTTTGGAGGTCCTGTGGGCTGTGAGGGTGGCGTGGGTATGGTTGGCAGGAGTGGATGTTCCACTGGGGTTGATGGTATTCAAAGATCTAAAGAGGGTTATGCGACTGGAGTGGGTGGTGATACATCAGTGAACAGTGATGATTCGAAGTCGTGTGGATTTACTGATGGGTTTGGTGGATCAGTTGATGGATCAGTTGATGGTGGGGTTGATGGGTACGGTTCGTTCAGTGTGGTTCGTTCAGTTGATGGATCAGTTGATGGTGGGGTTGAGCCTGGTCATGGGGTCCAAGATGGGTCACGGCTGGGTTGTTCCTCAAGAACCCATATCACTCCAGTGGGTTTACAGTTTGAGAATATGTCTGGATCGATTCCTTCTGTGTTGGTTAAAGATAATCAAGGCTGTGAGTACCGTCGTGGTTCCTCGGTAGATGTCTCAAAGGTGGCTTCAGGTGAAATGGGTTTGGGGATTTCTAAACAGTCCAGTTCAGCTCCGGTGAGTACAGGTGTGATCTCTGAATCTTGGGTTAATCCAGGTTCAGGTTCTTCTGGTTTGGGAAAGAGGTTGGGTACTGCGGGAAGTTCGTTGGGTGTGGGTTATTTGTCTGATGGAGG